>OY747722.1:3927500-4082500 GCA_963556495.2 Valencia hispanica | reverse complement strand
ACTTTTTGCCGCGGTGGCACGTAAGGGGTTGCAATTCTATTTATTTTGAGGCGATTCGGGTCCAAAGATTTAGCCGCTAGATAAGCTAAGCTGGCCACCCCAGACACCCACACAAACTCCACGTAAGTCGAAGAAGTAATTTTGTCCGGTGCCTCTGACTAATGAGCTTGAACGTCATGGGAGTGCGCATTCTGCAGTTCCTCTAATGGTCACATGGTCGCAGCACTCTTAGCAAACTCCGCAGAGCAGCTGTAATTTGCAACATTACGCACAGTGGAAACCGTCTAGCTACCTAAACGCACTACAGAAGAAGGAGCTAACATTTTCAGTCTTCCTTATTTCCATTCAGACCGGCGCAGTAAGCGTTTAGCTGGACGTCCCGTTGGAGGTCCGTTAAATAATTCCGCGTCAAATCTGCCCTTTTTTTGTGACACCCTTTCTAGGTACATCTGAGGTCGCGCTAGACATGTTTTTTGTCCATAATTTTGACCGACACATTAAGCGCCACTTCAGCCAAAGTTCTGAATTGAGGAAACATTTCTTCAACTGAAGCGATACGAAGTCGAAAACCCTCTCTGAACGAACCGTTTTCTGACCAGTAAGCTATTGCTTCAGCGGGAGGAAAGCCAGCAGCATGCGCCGGTGTTTGGCACACATCGGGCTCTTTGAAGCGCGTCTAACCAGCCACACTGGCCACAGTCTTTAATTGATTTAGTTACCTCTACTCTGTGGGTAAAGTTGAAAATATCTGCATTTGCACCAAGTGGTCAGAGGTGTGAATACTAGTCTGTCAAAATGACGGACAGCCTTCAGATTTTTGCGTCATCGTTCTAAACGGTAAAACAAGGAAAACATTCTGTTAACGCAACCCCTGATGTACATATACATATGTGGCATCATTGGAAAGCTGAGATTCTTTTGATTCCAATTATGTATGCCAATCAAGGGTACAAACATAACTGTAAGTACAGTAAAAACTTTAGTCAAAGACTCAGACAGCAACAAAATGTGTAACTCCACGGCTGAAGCCACATATCATTAACAGAACGGAGCCATCTCGAAAAAAAACGTTATGTACACAAGGGTCCCAATAATGTCCTCCAATAAAATAGCTAGTCTACAACTAGTCTTACCTTCACAATCCAACATGATCTACTGCTGAAAATCTTGGTAATTTCCTTCCTTGTGTTTATTTCTTACAAAGTTTTCATCCTAGCTACCGTAAGCATGCTCATATTAGCATATGACAGCACTCTTCTTATTATTCTTTGTAATGTTTATTGGCGGTTGGCAAACAACAAAATGGTGCATCACCGCCACCCACTGGTATGGAGTGTGGACCAGAATGTCACTCAAGGTTGCATCGTCCATGCTTGTGCTAGCTTTGCTCTTGGTTTATTTAGCCAAGCTCTAATGTCCTTTTTGGAATTCAAACATACCAAATTATCTTCTTTATGGCCTCCAAAAGTCCCAATTAATAGCCTACAGCATCCTCTGCTGGTTGTCTTGGGTCAATTCATTGCCTGATTGGAACTTAATTTACACAGGCGTAATTTATCTTGGGCGGGCCTGATTCCCAAATGGGCGAGTCCTGTCCCCCTGTCCTGTCTTCATTCTAGGAGGAACAGCCAATCAGCACCAAGGAAAATTAATGATCCAGCTCCTGGATTGGCTGCTTTGCAAACGCCACCCAATAGCATGTCAAGTAGCATTGCGCCTAGGTGTTGAAGTTTCCCAAGCTGTATTTTCCTCAGAATATTTTAGATACGCTCTACGATACGCTATTCTCAAAATATTTGGAGCTGCGTACCACAGTCAAATCTACCAGTTTGCCAAGAAGAGGGATCAGATATCCAATCAGAATGAGGCTAAGGACATGCTGCAAAAAGGATGGAATCCAGGTACAACACGCTAATGAATATTTAACCAAACAATCAGTTTCTTAGGTCTGTACAGCTAATTGTACCCCAAATTCTTGTTTTTAAAAATCTTTGAAGGTGAAGGTAGAGCCGGATTATGATAGCAGAGGCCCCCCCGCCGCCAAAAAAAGTTATATAATTTAAACTTTTCCCAAATTCTTGTAAAACTACAGTTCACATCTGAGGCCAACAATATCAAGACACGACACAGTGGTGTAACTCCCTTGCCTATGTAAAAACCGTCCTGCCTGATCTCACTTCCACCAGGCCAGGACTACAATTCAGATTGTTCCATAATGTAATCACAAAAACTCACTCATACTATTAACTTTTCTTTCCTGTCTCTCATCATCGTCTCTCAGCGCTCTTTCAGTTCTTTTGCTTCTCAGCTCTCCAGTGTCTTTGCCAGTCTTCCCCATATATTATTTTCCTTTCTTGTTAACAAAGGTGCAATCAGTTTAAATAAATTTGACCAATACTTTAAAGCATTTGATGAGAAATGGAAAATAAATGCAAAGTTAAAAAAAATGCTTTCAATTTTACATAATAATCTGTTTAATAAAGCTGTATCTGTCTCTCGGAACTCATGTTTCTCTCCTCCTTTTTGTTTCTCATAACTAAAACCATGTGGAATGCACAATATATTGGCAATAACATCAATATTGTGGTTTAGGGTTAACATATCGGTGTCGGTCCGATAAGTAAAAGTGAACCAATATTAAAAATCGTTTCTTTACATCTTTGTAAGAGATTCATGTAATATTTATAACATTGTAAATATTGGTTATTGGCCATAACAGCAATAATAATATCGGTATTGGCGCAAATTTATATATCGGTGCATTCTTAATTAATTCTTCCATTTCTTGTAGAAACATTGTTTTTGTTGACAACTGTTCTCTCTGGTTTTGAATGCTGTGCAGCTGGAAGGATTTTTGCTGATACTTTATGTTATGATGCATAACCATGGCAACAAGGTGGTTTACAACTGGCAGCAGCTGATTAACATCACAAAAGCTCAAATAATACCTCAACTACAGCCACAAAACCCTGATGAGTTGAAAAGAAGACGCCATAGATCCAGAGCATCCTCTACATCAGACTGTCATACAACTACAGAGCGTCTTCAGTCAGAGGCTTCTTCAGATGTGCAGACTGCTACAGGAGATCATCCCTATCCACAGCCATCAGCATCTACAACAAATCTTTGAAGGAACTTGGATAATGAGTTACAACAACATTTAATTTCCCTTTGGGATTAATAAAGTAATTTTGAATTTGAATGGAATTCTAACTTCTCCGTTCCACCGGACGCATAAGCAGCACGAGTCTCAGGTGCGTCATGTCGCGGCACTTTTCTAAATATACACGGCAGTCCTATTTTCTACGCGGTACGCCTCTGAAACGCGTAAATTTCAATATTTTGGATAGGGGAAGACAGGAAATCAAAAAGGCTCGGCATCTGGAAATTTTCAAAATAAAAGAAACGTGCTGCTTTGTGGTTGCTTTACTTAAAAAAAAGGCCACTACCTGTGCGGCCCGGTGAGAAGTCAGTACCTCGCGGGAGGGTCTCATTTGTGCGATTTTGGATATTCCCTGACATAACATAAACTTATTGGCGAATATAAAACGGACATAACATAAAACACAAACCTTTTGGAGCCATGTTGTTGTCTTTTCCTATATGTTGTTGTGTTTACTGACGAAACCCAGTCAGAGAAACCACTAATTAATTGGTTTTTATTCCCTCCAAATAAGATGCAGGGAAGACAAAAGGAGATTAGCCTGCCTGTGGTTGGTGAACATGTGATCCAATCTGAAATAACTTTTTCTCCACTCGGGAATTGACAACAGGAAAGCGGATTGTTAATAAGAGCGCTAACTTTACCGCCCAAACCTCGCCATGGGATGAAGCTGGATATCTGGTCGCCCAATTATGAAAAGCAGCATCTCCACCATCGATAATAACAGCGCAAGTGTTTTCATTAACTGTCCCCTACTGTGCTGCGTTACACACCGGAGAAACAACTGCGCTTCATGAACTGTTAGGGTAAAAGAAAATAGTGTGGATCTTAATGGCTATCTCAGGTGTGCCAATAATGCCCATTGGATAATCCAGCCTTGTGTGCATGTCATATAATCATCCCACAACGTAACATTCAGAGTAATGATAAATAATTAAAAGCCCAAATTGAGTCCCGAACTTGATCACTGGATGGAGACATCATGTCTACCTGACACTGAGCTTCCCTAACATCTTAACAGAACTCCATCTATCAGAGAAATGAGCTGTAAAGCAAAAATCCTCTTTATAAAGATGCTAATGCTGCGAGGAAATGGTTTCATACATTAAAAGTTGCTTTAACTGCAGTTTGTCATAAAAAAAGAAGAAAGAAACCCTCTTCAGTGAGAAAACAATTAGCACCCTGAGGTTTGACAGAGTGAAACAAAACAGCCTGTAATTACGGTCGATCGGAGGCACCAGGTGATGTTTTCTCTGCGTACGCGTCGTGTCTGTGGGAGTGGAAGCTGTGGAAAATGACAAATGTGACCTTTTATGCATTGTTCTCCAGAGAAATCTTTGAAATCTAATAGCGTATTTAAAGCCGAGTCTCAACATGAATAAACATGACGGTGCCTCATGCAGTGATCCCTTCTCAGTACACTTCACATTTTGCTTCATAAATAACCATTTTAACTTATTTTTACTAAACTATTTTGTTTTTAAAGACCCACTCCGATGAAGATCATGTTTTTCTAGGCGTTAACATGTTCTTGTGGCATTTTTCTTCTGCTAGAGGACATATCTTGATCAAATGCGTCAAGTCCGTCAAAAGTTCAGCTAGCTGAACTTCTGCGTTGCTTGCGTTCGCTACGTTGCCGCTTGAAAAGTTGATGGCGCCAACGCACGCAACGCACCGCAGAGACTCGGTGTGAACGCAAGTTCAGTTTATAAACACAATTGGTAACATTTAATCAAGACTGCTCAATCTGTGATTTTCAGAAGAGAAAAAGGTACAAATAATTCAGTGGGATGCACATTTTTAGACTAGGCTGGTTACCAGTCAGCTTCATCACCTTATTCCTTTTCAAAAAATATTTGCGTAAAAAATGTGCGTAGAAAACGTCCTTAGTGTGCTTAAAGTTGCGCACATTTTCCCGTCCATTATTGTTTTTATAAATCAAACTCTTAGGCAGTTATCAGGCCCCGTTATGTTTTGATCGTAACCAAGCTTTACAAATGAGACCCCTGAACGTGAAAATTATGAACCTGTGGTCAGGAAACTCCTCAGAAGTGAACCCCTTTGAGAATAGCAATTAAATCAGTTGTTCAAGTCAGCGTTCTTTCTGTAGCAATAAATCATTCTGCAACCAGCTCAGAGGAAAAGTTTAATCCAGAGGGCTTCAGGTGAGAGTTCAGGGACAGTTTGAGCTTCGTCTGCGAGACATGAAAGAGCCTTAAATTGTGTGTCCGATTGGTTGTGTTGAGAGGATCAGCTGCTTCTCACTGAAATCTGTCCAAACTCATCCGCTCCAAACACTAATCCACTCCGTGGCTTTGCTCCATGGAGGCAAAAGCATGAAGCTGAATCAGATAACGATTTGGACAATTAGGCAAAGGCCCGTTGACGTGCCTGGAGAAGCGTCACGTAGCATCTTCATGTCGCCTCATCTTTGGCTGTGGGTCCAGATTGGAGTCGAGGTGTTGGAGGAATGCGGCAGAGGAGGAAGATCAGCAGAATGAAACATCCACAGACCCCCACGCAGTCCAGTCATGTGTTCCTGATCCGCAGCCAGATGTGGAGATCACCTCGTTTCTGTAGTTCAGTCTCACGTCATCAGTTTGACTCACGTCGGTCTGTTTCAACTTTCTTTCCGATCTTTTTTGTTACTGCTTCGTTTTAATTGATTTAAGCCCATTTCTGTTACCTCTGCAGCCTTTATTTTTGGTGTTTTGCTGTTGTCAGGACAAAAGTTTGGGTTCATTTTACATCGAATTTGGACAGCTTTGTGTCTCTGTTATAATTTTATACAGCTGCAAACTGATATTTATATACACTGACAATTTTTTCCACTGTCTGACATTAAATCAGACGAAACATTTCCTGTTTCAGGCCAATTTAGTTTGAACCAACATTTTTTTCCATGTGTTTGCCTTTGTACTATGATATTAAATGAAAGCAAAAAAACAACAACTGATTAATAAAAAGCAAAACATTTGTGCTGTGCATTTTCACATTAAGACATACATTTGTCAGTAAAATTTTCATCCTAAAAAGTCTCAGCTCCATTTGTAGGAGGGACAAAATTGTTCCATTCCCTAATTGCGGACGTTGGACACCCCTGGTTGGGATTAACACATATTCATGTGTTGGAATGGCCTTAAATTCAACTGTGAATCTGTGGCAAAACTTGAAATTCGCGCAGAAATGTCAGTCTGTAAGTGTGCAAAGCAGGTAGAGGCACACCCCAAAAGTCCTGCAAACATAAACATAAAATAAGAACCATGAATCCTTTTCTTTCCACTCTACATTTATGCGCCATCGTTTGTCGGTCCACCGCACTGGTCCTGATTGGTTCACGGGGCGTGAATACCTTTCTCAAGGCACTCCGACTCCAATCTCTCTGTTTGGCTTTGTTCGACATTTCTCTGCCTGTCAGATTTATTTAAAGGTCAGTTTAAATCAAACAAATTCACCTGTGGAGCCCTGATAATTGGCTCCAGGTAATGACTGATCCAGGGAAGCAGAGAGGAGGAGAGGATAAAGGAAACAAACCGTTGGATCGTTGAGGTTCACCGACTTTATCTTCGGTGGACAAGGGTACAAAATCTGCAGCAAAACACAGTTGAGGGAAAATTTAATTAAAACTTACAGTTGAAACCAGATGTTTGCATATAGAGTGATTCCCCAGATGACGAGGTCATGGCTTTTTGACACTTTTTATATGCATCAACAGACACGTTTGAGTTAGTTGGAGGCCCACCTGTGGATGTATTTTAAGGCCACACTTTCTTGTTTGACATGTTGGGAAATCAGCCAAGATATCAGGAAGAGAAATATGGAGCTGCACCAGTTTAGTTCATCGTGGGGAACAATTTCCAGGCACTTGGATGTGACTCGCTCATCGGGTTCAAACAATTATACGCCCGTGTAGACGTGATGGTAACATCCAATCATCATACCGCTCAGGAAGGAGACGGGTTCTGGTCGGAAATGTGAAAATCGACCCCAACACAAGACCTTATGAGGATGCTGAGACGGTGTTATTATTCACAGTGAAACGCGTCCTGTACTGACATGAGCTGAACGGCTGCTCAGCGAGGAGGAAACCATTACTCCAAAAGAAAAAACTAGGGATGAAGACCTTTATTCTTGGAGACATTGTCCTGTGGTCTGATGTAACTAAAGTGGAACTGTTTGGACATAATGACCATCGTTGCATTTGGTGGAAAAAAAAGAGGGAAACGCTGGCAGCATCATGATTTGGGGCTGTTTTGCTGCAGGAGGAACTGGTACAACGCATAAAACAGACGGCATCACGAGGAAAGGCGATTATGTGGAAGCATTGAAGCAACGTCTGAAGACATCAGCCACGAAGTTAAAGCTCGGCTCCAAACGGGTCTTCCAGATGAACAATGATTCTCAGGCCGAGTACACACGTAGCTGGGTTTAGAAAACAAACAAAACAACAACAACAGAAGCTTAACAACTTTGCGGATGAAAATGCCCCGAAAAAGAAAAAAATCTAAAGATTGGCTGCATTTTGTAAAAGTAAACGGCAACAGAGCTAAATGCAACATCTGCGAGAAGATTTGTGCCACGAAAAAACGGGAATACCAGCAATTTGACACAGCACCTCGTCGTGCATTGGCGTCCATTTGCGAGCTGAAGCATGTACCGTCTTAAAAAAAGAATCGAAAAAAAAAAGAATAGCTGATTCCTCCTCCGCTGGATGTGTCTGAGGATGAAAGGCTTATAAAAGCATAAATATGCCATAAACAAACTTTCCTGCTGTTTTTTTTTTTTTACCTGGCATTAGAAAATACAGTCAGCAGTCTTGTTATTATTGACATGAAGTGAAGCATTAGCATTACTGAAAGGCTATTTTTATTTACATACAAATATTTACATTGCTTTGCTCTTGCTTAGTTAAAAAAACATTTTAGCACTTTGTTATTCTCTCTTGAGTTGTACTCTTGAGTGTCTGATAGGAATCCAGATCATCTGTGGGGTGAGGGTTTTAGCTGTTTGCAGCATTATGTACAGTATTATGTAAGCCTTAGCACCGTTCCAACTGGGGGTTTTTTTTCTATCCCAGCTGGAGCGCATATGTGGGTATTTTTCATCCATCACCCCAGAAATAATTATAGTGGCAATTACTCTCAGTGTTTCTGAGCACTCACTGGTTGCCCTTGTATGTTTTGAAGTGGATCTTTGGTGGTTTTGTTTTCTCCTCTGCAAAGAGCTGTTTGTCCTTCGACTTTTCGCATCAGCTCGGGGGAGTGAAAACACAAGAGGTGATAAATGGAAACACGCAGAGATGAACTCTGCAGGGCAAAACAGAAACATGACAACATTTCAGAAAGTCGCCTATCAAAGCACAAACAAAAAAGCAACAATATTTACCAAAAACTCACGTTGAAGGTTTGTTTTGCAGCATGTTTTGACACCAACAATGAACATTTGTTAATCTTTGTTACCAAGGAGGAAAAGCGAACGCAAAGCATTATCATGGGCTGTCCTGCTCAACCCAGGAAGACTGAAACGTTATATAGTATTAAACTATCACTTCTTATCTCACTGGTTCTGCTAGCAATGCTTGTTGTTAAACATAAGAAAGGTCAGGTCATACCTAACTCAACTTGCCAGCCACAGCTCCAAGTGCAAAATGTTGCAGGCATCATGTACAGCAGAGTATTAGGGCACTTGCGGATAAAAGAAAAAAAAAATTTGACGTGGCCACTGAGGAGTAAATTGCTGCCAAAAAACGTGGAAATTTTGAGATCAATGTCACATATTTTCAAGAAAAGACGTGGACATCCGCTGATGTAGAAAAGTCGTAAATTTGCAAGATAAACTGGGAAATGTCTATGATTTGTCCTGGTGCAGCCGCAACAACCTGGTGCTGATCGCCCAGAAGACAGTGGAGATTATTGTGGACTTTAGGAAGCACACAGCCCCACTCCCCCCCCATCGTCCTGACTGACACCCCCATCACCATTGTGGACTCACACCGCTTCCTGGGTACCACCATCACCCAGGACCTCAAGTGGGAGCCCACCATCACCTCCGTCATAAAGAAGGCCCAGCACAGGATGTACTTCCTGAGGCAGCTGAAGAAATTCAACTTGCCAACACGGATGATGATGCAGTTCTACACTGCAATCATCGAGTCCATCCTCACCTCCTCCATCACCGTGTGGTATGCTGGCGCCAACATCAGGGACAAACAGAGACTTGTTGTGCGCTCTGCTGAGAAGGTGATTGGCTGCAGACTCCCATCTCTGCAGGACCTGTACACCTCCAGGACACTTGGGCGTGCAGGTCGGATCACAGCCGACCCTTCTCACCCTGGACACAGACTGTTTGACCTGCTCCCCTCAGCCAGGAGGCTCCGGTCCATTTGGACCAGAACCTCTCGTCATAAGAACAGTTTCTTCCCCTCTGCTGTTGGACTCATGAACAATAACCCTAAGACTGTTCCCACCACCCGCTCACTTACATGACCCATATTGTGGTTTTTTGCACCTGTCTGATTTGCACCGATCGTTACCTGCACTCATGTATATATCAATCTGTTTAGCATATTATATTTTTATTTAAGTGCTTGTCTGTTTGTTCTTGTATGTTTGCACAAAGTACAACAGCAATTTCCTAATGTTGTAAACCTGCCCAACATTTGGCAATAAAACCCTTTCTGATTCCGATTCTGATTTAATGGCATCATTTTTTTAAATATTTAAATTAAGAACAAACAAAACAAAAACACAAAAGTTTGTTGAGAATCAGATATTTCCGACAGAAAATTACAGAAGTCCCTTAAAGGGGTCATCGCCTGAAATTTTAATTTTTTCCATGTGAAAACATGTATAATATGGTTTCCTAATGATTTTACACTGGGCAGTAAGCCAATATTAAAAAGTGCATCATTTGTTTACCGACCCCGGATAAGCGGAAGAAAATGGATGGATGGGTTCTGACAGTACGCCGAGTCCGATGTCCGACTCCATCCTCAACCTGTTTCAATTCCCAAAGTCCTTCTCCTTTGCTCCAAATGTCCAGTTTTATTCTCACAATGAAGCTAGTTTTGAGTTGGATATTTAACTGACATCTTGTCCTCGATTCACTAGAAGCAGCGACGCCATTTTCCTGCCAGATAGTCTCAGTCAGAGAGACGGCGCTCGGCGATTCTACTTTGGACTCGCTGCAGAATGCATTGGTTCGTTTAGGGACCGTCAACGAATTCCAGTCAGACAAAATGCAAATCTCTAGCTTCCAGGTGACCCAAACACTGATTATTAACCTACAGCTGAATTATCATTTTTCATAACAGCAGAAAATATATGGAAGCTTTAAGGCAGAGCGGAGCAGGGCTGTAGATGTGTTTTTAGCCAAATCTTCAGTGAGAAAGAGAAAATCCTCTACAGCTGAGGAGGGAGTAAAAATCCTCCCCGGAGTCGAATCCAAACCCTCCAACTTGAAGCATAAATCTCTGCTTCATAAATCTGCTTGGACCTGATTTTACCGAGGATTAAAGCGCTCCTCGGCGCGCCAGTTTTCCACAGTAAAGAAACAGCATATCCGAGGTTTTGATAGACTTGATTGGTTCTCAGAAGCAATCATTAAACCACAACCAAACTAAAGATTCATAACAGCTCAATAAAAGTTTGATTTAAACAGCATCGGAACGGCAAAAAGCATCTCAGGGAATTTTACGACAGAATTTCATTGAAGCCTCTTCTTGAGAAATAGCAGACAGAAGGAGGTGCTCCATGATCTCCTCCAAGTCTTTAACATTTTTCCAAATGATCCTTTCTGAGCATTTTTAAAAGAACTGAAGTGGGAAAAAACCCGACAGGAAATAATTAGTTTTATATTTCAACCAAAGACTTATTAAACCATTAGACTTCAGCATTAGAGAGCTGCTCGCTATCATCTTCTCAGCTAAAAACTTCATGTCGCTTGAATAATCTTATGAAAACTGCATAAAAACTCAAGAGGGTCTGGCTGCTTAAATACAGCAACTTGAATAGCTACTTGCACCACTAGTAAAGATGTGTAAAAAGTCTTTAAATTTTGGGGTGTAACAGTACATAAAAATCCCGGTTTGGTATGTTTTCAGTACACTTTGATTAAAAAAAATATTTTTTTTTTTTTACTTTGATCAGGATGAACCAAACAACTGTTTTTCCTTAATTCCTTCCTTTCAATTCCTGATATTAACTTGATTTTCATTATATTATATAACTTTTAAAAAGGTTAAAAGTATAGAACTCACTGGAGATTTGATTTTTTTAAAATTAAATAAAATAGTACAAGCAGACATAGCCAGAGTAGAAAACAATATAACCACTTAAAAACAGTCGGTGTTCATGTTTAGAAATGTTTAAATAATACTTTCCCCATATTTAAGAGTAAAACATCCTTAAATCACTTTGGAGTTATTTTGATATTTCGACAGCCTAGTCTCCCAGCTGTAATTGAATGCAGCATGGGCAGCTTTTGGGAAAAACCCTTCTCATCAACGGGGATTTCACCAACTTGCGTTTTATCCAGAATAAGGAGTTTGGTCTGATTGGATGCTACTGGTAGCCATGTTGGACATCAGCTGGTTTTTCTCTAGTATCAGTGATGTTTACATTCAGCTTGACTTTGTTTCATGTGAATCATTCAGTTCAGTGCAGAGCGTCTTATGGACCTTATTGCTGTTGGAAGATGCGTTCGCTGACAAAGTTCTGGTTCGGTTCATCTTTCTTTTTCTACTGTGGCTGCAAGAGGAACCATTAATGTCCCCAACTAGCAGAGTTTAGCCATAAATGGGAGTCCTTTCTGTTTTTGTTCTGGTGTCGCTTTTTAAAGTTGCGCTGCGCTTTGAGTTCAGCACATAAACAGTCTGCATGTGTTCAGCTAGAAAACAGCTGGATTCGAATCGACAGGGCCGTACTGAAAAATCTGAATACGAACCCGTCTACAGTTACACCTCTAATTAAAATGAATTCAGCTTGTATTTCAGCATCACTGTTGCTCAAACACAACGTTAAAAATCCATCCATCGTCCTCTGCTTATTGGGTCGTGGGGCCACTAAATCCAGGATGGACCTCCTCCAGCTCATTCTAGGGGTGAGATAAGATATATAATAACTCCAAGCAGTTCTGGGTCTCCTCCCGTTTAGACGTCCCTTTAAAACCTCCAAAGGGAGGCGCCCAAGTAGCCTCTGAACGGACTCCCTTCAATGCGGAGAAGCAGTGGCTCTACTTTGAGCTCCTTGCCCTATCGCTAACGCCGAGTCCAGCTACCATCTGGAGGAAGCTCATTTCGGTCGCTTGTATCCGGATTCTTATATTTTCGGTCATGATCCATATTCCATGACCATAGGTGATGGTCAGAACGTAGGCGGACGGCTATGTGCGTCACAGATTCAACACAGACCGAAAAAAATTAATAAATAAAAAATCAACACCGACCGTCACATTTTGCGTTTCGTTTTTCTTTTTTACGCTATTTAAAAACACGCAGCATATTCTCTGCTCTCTCTTCGTCTCTCTCTCTCTCTCTCTCTCTCTCACACACACACACACACACGTCTTGCTATCCTTGTGTTGACATTGTATTGACTTCCATTGATTTTACTATGCATAACCCAGACACTTTCCCTAAACCTAACCATTACTGATACATGCCTAACCTTAACCTAAACCTAATTCACACCATACCTCTAAACCTTAACTAGTAGAGTTTAATAGCTAGTTAAACATTGTGGGGACCAGGCAAAATGTCCTCACAACTACAAATGTCCACACAAGGGTGGTGGGCTGTCAAAGGTTGGTCCTCACAAGTATAGCTATACATGTACACACACACACACACGCACACACACACACACACACACCCAAAAAAATAGGGTGTTAAAATTAATGTAATACAGTCTGTGTAAACAATTATTAACTTTTTTTAAACTTATTAACCTTTAGGAATTAGGATATCCCTTTAGGAATCCCCAACCCTCTTTCTTAATTTTTGGTCTGTACTGTACTGTGTGTTCATGCTACAAGGCAAAATACAGATATTAACTTAAGAGTAAAGCATTCTTGGTGTTTTGGTCATGTTTCAAAACTACTTATATATCTAAATCAAAGCTGATACTGTTTGCTAATAGATAAAGGAGTCATAATAACATATTACATGCTTTAAATTCCTTATATATAGCTATGCAGTGTTGGATGGGTCGCTGTAGGCGATGATGCAACACTTATAACCAGAGACTTAATATAATAAAAAGACTTGAGACTCGACTTGGACTCTAGCTCAGAGACTTGATTTGGACTGTAGTTCAGAGACTTGAGACTCGACTTGGACTGTAGTTCAGAGACTTGAGACTCGACTTGGACTGTAGTTCAGAGACTTGAGACTCGACTTGGACTGTAGTTCAGAGACTTGAGACTCGACTTGGACTGTAGTTCAGAGACTTGACTTGGACTGTAGTTAAAAGACTTGAGACTTGACTTGGACTCTAGCTCAGACTTGACTTGGACTGTAGTTCAGAGACTTGAGACTGGACTTGGACTCTAGCTCAGACTTGACTTGGAATGTAGTTCAAAGACTTGAGACTGGACTTGGACTGTAGTTCAGAGACTTGAGACTCGACTTGGACTGTAGTTCAGAGACTTGAGACTCGACTTGGACTGTAGTTCAGAGACTTGACTTGGACTGTAGTTAAAAGACTTGAGACTTGACTTGGACTCTAGCTCAGACTTGACTTGGACTGTAGTTCAGAGACTTGAGACTGGACTTGGACTCTAGCTCAGACTCGACTTGGACTGTAGTTAAAAGACTTGAGACTTGACTTGGACTCTAGCTCAGACTCGACTTGGACTCTAGCTCAGACACTTGAGACTCGACTTGGACTGTAGCTCAGAGACTTGTGAGCATCTCTGCTGTATGTTCAGGCCACAGCAGGTGAACTGTTTGTATTTTAGGAGCAAATGTTTAATTTCATTGTCTGTACGTAGTTCTCTGGAGTTGGGTTGGGGGGAGGGGGGTATAACTGTGACCCTGCTTTTAAATCTGTGGGGTCATTTTAATCTGTAAAGCACTTTGTGATGCAACTTCTTGTATGAAAAACGCTTTATAAATAAAGTTTGATTTGAATTGATTCTCTGTTCAGCTTGTTCAAAATGAATTTAAAAAAATACTATTGAATGTTTTCTTCTTTTTTTTTTTTACTAGTAAAAATAAATTATAGCGAGATTTTTGTTTTTAACCCCCGTCAGTCAAAATGGTGGACAACAAAAATGTCTTTAGTTGCTTGTAATGGGTTTGAACCGATTGAACGCGGAACCTTCAAGCATCTGGAAATTGTTCCCAAAAATCGACCAGACTGGTGCCGCTCCACGTTTCTCTTCCTGACATCTTTTTATGTTTTACTTACCGTTAGGAGTCTGTTGCTGTGTGCTGGTGGATGGGTGGTCCGTTTTCCTGTTTACCTCTCTCCTTAGGGTGTGATTGGCAGGTGATGCTCATCAAGCGCCTCCTGGAGGCTGACGCCAGATGGTTCCGCTGTCAAACGTGTTACGAGGCCAACTTAGTTGCTCTCCGTAGCGGTAAACTTTCCCGGATGTTTTTGGTGGATGCTTCCCTTCTGTCTCCTCGCAGTTCCTCTTCCGAGATCCTCCTGAGATCCATCGTTGTTCTTGAGTTTCAGTTCTGCATCAAGTCCTCGGTTGGAAATCCACACGGTTGGGTCCGGCACTAACAACTTCAAGATTCAAGTCAAACTCACCAAGGACGAGCTTCTCCGGATCCCCTCCTGGTCAGTCTCCGCTCCTCCACATGAAACACAGAACTCACCTGAACCGTTGCCTCTCCACCCTCCAACATCACAACCGAGAAACCCGTCAATAACGGATACACGGATCAGGACCACCATCTACAACCTACAGAATCAGTACTTAACACGACCACTCATCCCCAGCCAACAGTCTCCAACTTACCTTCCTCAAGTTCCTCCCTCCTGGCAACCAAGATCATCTCCTTCTACTTTATATTCACTCGTAAACAATCCAGTAACCACTTGACCTGCTCACTTCCAGTCAAACCCCGTAGCCCGAGTTCCAGCCTGCAGCCGGACCCGTGTTTCTGCTTGTTACCTGCGAAAATAAACTTTTTATAAAACCTGTTGATTTAGAGTCACCCGGAAAACATGACACTTTCTCTTCGTGTCGAACCAGAAAGCAGTGTTTATTTTAGCTGTGGCCTTAAAATACATCCACAGGTGAGCCTCCAGTTCCCTTAAAGCCATACTCCACAACTTTCATATTTGCTCTCTGTCGCCCTCTTCAGGCTCGCCACGCAACATCACTGTCGTAAAATCAAATCTCTGTCGCTCATAAGAGGCATGTTTCAGTGGCTGCTTTCCAAATCGCTTGCCCAAACAACAAACAAGCGCCGTCTCAGTTCGCAATTCAACTGTAACAATCGGGGTAATTTAGAGTAAAGACCTCAGCTAGGTATTCAGTTTGTGGGGGAGGTCGGGGTAATTGTAAAAACAGTGGGATTAGATACAGAGAACGTCTAAGCGCCACGTAGCAAACACCTCCCGACACTAGAATCAGCCTACATCTTTAGGTGTTTTAGGAAAAAATGAAAACAAAAATATAAATCACTAGCTTGACAAAACCAAAAGAAATTTTTTTGACTTATATACTGAAATACAGCGACTACGTCGGAGTTTGCAGCTTTATCTACAGAACCGAGTCTTACACGTTAGCATCACATTAGCCTCTAGATGGCTAACGGAGATCGACTCGGTTGTGTAATTCACATTACTACTGTAAGGCATACCGTGCAAACTATGTTCATCCACCTCCACACATTGAATAAATATCTTTCTCAGGACTGTATAACATCATGCCAGACCAAACACTATAACCGCGGTGAAATCATTGATTACTTACCTATCCATTAGCAGCACGGGTAACTCGGCGTCCGTAGTACATGACGTTCGTTCCAAAAGAACTCTCCAACGAGGAAAAGCCGGCCCAATATTTACTCTGGTCTTTGCTCTCTATCACGTTCTCTTTTTCTTTTTCTAGCTTCTTCTGATATGGGATTTCTCGGTCTCTTTGGTGGATCAGCATCTCTACAGTCTCTAAACAGCGAGGCCGTATGACTCTGCCGTAAAGCAGAACTCAGTCGGTACTTCCGGCGGCGGGTCGCCGCTCAAAAGGTCTACAGTGCAGAAAAAAGCCACGGGCCCCTGTAAGGTGGTGATAACTCTAATAATGAACATAATAGATGATAAAATTCCACCATTACTTTTAATAAAAACATTATATTAAGGTGTAAGAGTTGTGGAGTATGCCTTTAAACATGTACAAAGTCATGGCTGGGATTTCCCTCACTGTTTAAAGACAATTATCATTCTGGATATAAACTTTTGATTTTGACATTAAAAAATGTAATCTCTGACACAATATTTCTCTCATTATTGTGGCATTTAGTAAATAGTAATCATTTTGGTAATTCCAACTGACCTAAAACAAGAGTCGTTTGGCCTGATTTAACTTCTTTTTATTCTCTGTATGTCAAATTCTGGTTTCAACTTTGTATTTAAACATTTTTTTGGACAGGTGGAGAACATTTAAAGGAAACTTCAGGGGGTTAAAAGAATTCAAGAACCTTTTGATTTAGGGAAAAATGGCTTAAATTTGATCCATTTTCCCAGCCTGCCATGGTTGAATCCTTCCTCTTCTCATGAATTTGCTGCTTGCGTTTGCTCCTCGTCTCTTCGTGTTGTGTGTAAATGATTATAAGCCCGCTGGGCTCAGAACAGGACGGTCACAAGATCTATTTACATCTGTGTTATTAGGAGGGCTGATGGAGGTCAGGGGTGTTATGGACATATCCTGTTCTTTACAAGTTCTCCCACCCTTTCAGAGTAACGCTGTCACGCTCAGACCGGCTTTAACCTTATTTTGTCTTCAACTTTTACAACCTTTGAGTTTTTCTCCTATTCGGGAACGAACCAGGCCAATGGAGGCTGATGGATGGACGTGGATCCCAAAGGGCACATTCTTCTTTGTGGCTGACGAGAAACGCTGACAATCACTGGGAACCGACACAGTTTCGGACTTTTTCTTCTGGAGCCAAACATTACTGCGAACTCGTAGGCACCGATTTCCTGTTTTAAGATCAGCTCAGAGCGGTTTTATTGTGTGGAAATTGTACAACATGTGTGTTCATTTTAGGGTGAAAACTCAACTCACAACTGGAAACCAGTCCATACGGTTCTCATAGTTTGAGCAACAGCCATGGGAAAAAAGGAGATACAACCTCTTAATTTTAGGGGTTCCTAATCGGGACAGTAAAAATAAAGATCGAGTCAGCCCACAGCTTTAGCTATTACAGCTAGAAACTACTGAAATCTGGGTGTAGTGATGGACTCAGACCTGAGTCTTCAGAAACATGTGAAGACAATAACAAGGTCAGCCTTCTGTCACCTGGAAAACATTTCCAGGGTTAAAGGACTACATTCCCAAACAAGATCAGACAGCTGCAGCTGATCCAGAACGCTGCTGCTCGTGTTCCTCACTAGAACCAGGAAAGTAGAGAACATCACCCCGGTTCTAAAGTCCTTACACTGGCTCCCTGTAGCTCAGAGAATAGACTTCTAAATACTTTAATTTATAAATCACTGAACGGTTTAGCACTAAAATGCATTAAAGATCTGTCATCGTATCGACTTTGTCTGCACTGGATCTCCAGAAATGGAACCAAACACGGAGAAGCAGCCTGTAGTTTTTATGCTCCTCTAATCTGGAACAAAACTTCCAGAAAAATGCAGAACTGCTGAAACACTGAGTTCCTTTAAACCAAGGCTATAAACCCATCATTTAGAGTAAATCCAAGTCTGAATAATAAAAAAAACTTTCATTACTTCTCTTCATTTTTCCACTGGAATGTAAAGTTTATTTTTTGTTTACTGTTTTATGTGTTTATTCATGTAAAGCAGTCGTCCCCAACCGGTCCATTACAGTAATACAGTATTCCCATTTTATTTATTATCCGAGTCTAAACAGTGTTTTATTTTGAAAAAATGAACTGATTCTCTCCGTTACATCTGGATATATATATATATATATATATATATATATATATATATATATATATATATATATGTAACTCACTCTTGACATATGTCAAGATGCCTGTATCGCTCACGTAATACTTCATCGCTAAAAATACACCCACAAAGCTAGAAAAAGGGATTAAAAACAGGTCTCTGAAAAGTTTCTTTGCGAACAGGAAAAGGTCCAGTGAAGAGCCTACGACTTCCAAGATAAAGAAAGCTACATTTAACAGACAATACTACTTAAAATAGGGATTTATCGCAACAGGCGATTTCCAGGCACCAAGACCCCGCTCTGCTTAATATGTGGCAACCGGCTTTCTAATGAGGCAATGAAACCTTTAAAACTGCCCCAGATGGGACTGTCTTGCAACAGAGAAACAGTCACAGGGCTCTCATTGATTCAGCATTGAGGCGAGTTGTATTTTTCATGCACTTTATATTTGTTTTTGTGCTAAATCTTATATTAAAGACATGTTTAAACATTACCATAGCAACCAGAGAACGTTAGGGGGCTAGAGAGGATGTTACTCACATTATGTTGTTGGTGCGATGATACAGGGACGCTGCTAATCAAGTTACGAGCACACATTGGATTCACATTTATTATTATTTTTAAAAATAACCCCAATTTTTATGCCGGTCGTTTGTTTTTATTTTGTCCGAAAAGTAGCAACACAATGCAACAATGACGACATGGAAGCTATGTTTAATAATGTCAAACTCACCGTTCGAAGCTTCATATCATTGACAGAAAAGAGCCATCCCGAACAAAAATGGCCTTTTTTAGATCTGCAACGGTCCAATTTTTTTACTCTGACAAAATAGTCAGTCCACAAGTCTTGCGTCCAAAATCCAACATAATCTGCTGCTTAAAACCTTCAAACCTTCCTCCAGATGTGACTATTTCTCACTAAGTTTTGATCGTAACTTCCATTAGAACACTTTTTTAAGCGTTTTGGGTAAAAACAGGATATTTAAAGGGTTAAAGGGCACAAAGACATCTAACTGGTTTTTATCAAAATTCCCAAAAAAATAAAAAAATTTACTTTTATATTTCCTCATTTCAGTGGGATTATCATTAGGGATGTAAGAAATTATTGATACACCGATGTATCGCGATATTTTATTTCCCAATATTGTATCGATTTTCAAAATAAAAGTATTGATTTTTTATTTATTTTTAGGATTTGAATGGAACCATTAATGATAACAGTAATTTTTGTACTAAAATTAAAAGTACAATTGGTAGTTTGTGGCTGTTTTCACCGTCTTCGTTCCAGTGGATCAACAAGATCCAGTAATAAAACTGGATGTGTTAAAGTATGAAACAGGTTGGAGTGTTTAGATTAATGCTGTGACAGTTTTCCTACTGTTAAATTTAGTTTTAAAAATCACAATATATCGTCTTACGCATAGCATCGCGATATATCGTATCGTCTCCCCTGTATCGCGATACATATCGTATCGCCAGATTTTTGCCAATACACATCCCTAATTATCATGTATGTAACCATTTTCTGTCCATGTTATTTAGAACCTTGTATTTTTACCACAAAGTTCTTACTTACAGAAACTTTAAATAAAAGACAATGCCAGAAAAGTACTTGTACACGATTGAAGAGGAAGTTTTAGTTGATGCAGTCTAAAACACATCAGAAAGATCAGGCATTCTTCTGAACAACAGTGTTTTTCACGTTCCCATTCCAGATGCTAAAACTCCCCCAAACATGTTTAACACATTCCCTGACCTTCTGGGTCAGTCCTATCCTCGCTCCTCTTCTTATCGCATGGTTTTAGATAACCTTTTTTAGCATCGGTCCCCTCTGGTGTTCTCTAACTCATCCAGCAGAGGAAACAGAACAAAGCACTCGCTCTGAGAGTTGCGCAAAGAGAAAAAAAAAATCTTTGCAAAGGAAAAACTGACATCTGAAGGCAACATAATTTAAAGCAACAGAGCCAAGGACACTGAATACAAGTTATTCACTTGCTTTGTAGGCATTGTTCTTGTGTTAAAAACACTTTTCATAATCTTCTGAAACTTTTACAAAGTTTTCGATTCTCCTTTCAGTGTCAGTCAGTATTTTAGTTTGGTTTCTTCAAAAGATGCAACTGGAAGTAATTTGTCATCTCTTTAAAAGAAAAGCCAAACAAACACTCCCCTTACTACGATTCATTTCTTTTATCTACAACTAAACAGATAGAAAAATATGTAATTTGATCTTAATTTAATATAGAGCATCCATCAATACTTTGTTATGAACAACAGCTTTACAATGTAGCATATGATTTGATAAGACAGCTAAATTTTTATTTGCAAATCATAAACCCGGGTATGTTTCTCCTGCTGTTTTATATTTGCTTTGAACTTTTCTGCTGGGAATAACTAAAAAGTTTCATTGTTTGGTTTTGTCTTGGAAGACAAAATGTTTCAAATTAATCGCAAAATATATTACAGCCATCAAGCATGATCCTACTAAGATGACATAAAAGGCTCCCAGAGCAAATGTAGAAGGGGAAATGTCATATAATACATAGATTCTTCCCACAAAGACTGAAATATTTCAGGCCTTTATTTTTATTTTTTTTGTCATTTTAATAATTATGGTATACAGGTATTGAAAAACCAAAATTTAGTATCTCAGAACACTAGAATACAGTGAGAAATAACATATTGTAAAACTCATGGTGTCACTTCTTAATCACCCAATTAACTAAAACACCTGCAGAGATTTCCTGAGCCTCAGTCTAAATGGTTTCAGCCTGGGTCAGCAGGACACAATCATGGGGAAGATTGCGGACTGGACAGAAGTCGGTCATTGCCTCCTTCCACATAGAAAGTTGGGTGGAAGGAAAAAGTGTGGTAAGATAAAGTGCACCAGCAATGGGTTGTCAAACAAAATCCATTCAAGAATTTGGGGGAGCTTCGCAGGGAGCCGACCGAGACTAGAATCAGAACATCTAGAACATTCTTCACAGATGAATCCTACACATGGGAAACAAGCGTCCTACCTGGGCCGAGGAGAACCAGAACTGGACTGTTGCTCAGTGGTCCACAGTCCTTTTTTCAGATGAAAGTAAAGTTTTCATTTAATTTGGAAATCAATGGTCTAGAGTCTGGAGCAAGAGTGAAAAGAACCAGAATCCATGTTGCTTAAAGGCCAGAGCGAAGTTGATGATCTGGGACGCCATGTCATATGCTGGTTCTGGTCCGCCGGGTTTTTTTCAAGTCAACGCCGTCATCTACCAGAACATTTTAGAGAGTGTAATTCTGCCTTCTGCTGACAAGCTTCATGGAGATGCTGATTTCATTTTCCAGCAGGACCTGGTACTGACCCACACTGGCAGAGGTACCAGAAGCAGGTCCAATGACCGTGGTGGTACTGTGGTTGAATTAGCTAACAAACGGGCCTGACCAGAACCCCACAGAGCATCTATGAAGTATTGTCAAGAGGAAGATGAGAAACACCAGAACCAACAATGAAGATGACCAAAAGGCTGCTATCAAATCAGCAGAACCACAGGCTGATCTCCTCCATGTCACGCCGCATTGATGCAGTAATTCATGCAAAAGGAGTGTTCCATTGAAATGATCATATTTTTTCAGAAGCCTGGCATTTCTATTTATAATATCCTTTTTATTGATTTCATGTAAAATTGTAAAAATTAAAAGCTTGAAATATTTCACTCTATGCGTGATGAATCTACATAATATATGAGTTTCACTTTCAGAAATGAGGGGTAAATATATGTAACTATTTCACTACATTCTAATTTTTGGAGAAGTATCTTTTCTCTTACCTTATTTTGTGAAAGGACCAATTATTCAGTGAAATAACATGACTGTCATCAATGCAACCTTATTATGCCCCATTTAACACTTTCATCTTTATCCTATTTTTCTTAGATATGGTGTTATTAAAGTTGCACAGCCTGTTTAACACCATAACAATATAAACACATATTGTTAATTAACAATCAGATTCTTAATCTCTAATTCACTATTACTGATAATAGAAAAATACCAGAAATGTCCTTCAATGTGTTACACAACAGATACAGACTGTTCGTTGTTGGAAAAGGTAACCCAAGCACAGATGAGGCACCTCAAGGCAACAGACTGAAGCATAAACATAAAAAATTTTAATTATAATTTTTCACTAATCTGTAGCACTGCAAAGCCAGATCATCCAAACAGAGAAGATTAGACATCAGGATGAGGTTTATACGCCACATGGCAAAAAAACAAACAAACGAAGACACAAATATGACGGTGATGATCAAAAGAACCAGGAAACGTCTGAAGGTAATGACTAAATCTGGAACAGGTGCGGCAATTAGACTAATACCAGGTGTGGCTGAAGGGCAAATAGCAAAACCAGTCACAGAACAAATGTACTGGAGAGCTGTAGTAAAACAAAGACTCGGCCCAGATTTCTGTTTTAGTTTTTTAAAATTATTATAAGTGTGATTTAATCTAACCTTAAAATTTCTTCATTGGATTTAAGCAGAAAATCATCAGTAACAAGAAAAAAAGGCTTGAAAACATGTCAGTGTGTAATTAATCTAAACAATGTGTTTTATCTAGTGAACTGAATTACTGAAATAAATGAACTCTTCAATAATACTCTATTTTTTTAAAGGGGTCTGTAGTTTAAATTGTCTCGAAACATAAATAAATGTTTAAAAAAATATTGAACCTTTTCACAATATGCTAATTCTCTAAGATTTTGGGGTTTTCATAAGCTGTAAGCCATAATCATCAAAATTATAACAAATAAAGGCTCGAAATACCTTGAAATATAAATGCAATGATTTTTTAACGTATATTAGTTCCAACTATTAAGTTGAATTTCTAAAATAAATGAACATTTGCACGATATGTTAATTTTTTGAGTTTCACCCGTACAAATGTATCTCCTAAATAAAATAAACACGTTTCCACCACAGCTACAATTGTTAATGCGAGGAGCTGCCATATTGGATCTCAAAGTCGGAGAGAAATTCTCCGACTTTCCGATTGGGAAGTCTGACTTCAGTTCAAGTTTATTCACAAGTCAGAAATATCGAGTTCCCATCTTCAGACACAAATGGAGCGCACCATGAGAGGCAAATAATAACAAAAAGACTTTCGGCTTCCATTCAGTTTCAAACAAAACCTCATCGGTAAATCTTGAAAGGAGTTGATTTGTAGCAAATATGTGGTCAAAAACGTGAAAGACTAATGGATCGAATGAGGAAAAATCTACTTCTCTTCAGGTAAATCAAACAAACCGTTCTTTTGGGCTTCAGCAATAAGCTGTGTCGTTCACAGGAATGAAGAAAGTGAACCAGTTCTGGGTGTGTTTAGGTTACGTCACCCTCTAAAATTAATAAAACTGCTAGACACAATATCAGATGAAACCTGTTTTTGATGGCAATGTGCAGCCAGTAGCGTAAGAAGAGATTCGACGAATTGAGTAAATATGGGAGCCACAGGTTCGCTAAAAGCCACGACCTACAAAAAAAAGCATCTGGCTCAATAAATAATTACAATTCTCTTTGTTAGTGTTTTGTTCACTTTTTTAACCACTCTAACTCTTAGGTTTTTAAAAGTATATAGTTTAGTGTTTTCACACAAATGTTTATCCTTTAGCTTAGCATAGCTGCTAGCTTTCTAGCTCCAGCTAAAGTCTTCCTTCCACTATTAAAATACCAGCTCCATTTGTTTAAAAGAAACGCATTTCTAAGATTTCATCCTAGCGACAGATTTATTTCTTAAATAAACTAACACATTTTATTAAATCTGATTTTTTGTGTGGATTTTGCTAATGTATTTTAGCCTAACAAAGCTTCTAGCATTATTCACCAAGCTAATGTTTTTTTTCCCTCATCTAAACTACCAGCCTGTCGTCTCATCTAAATACTTTTGAACTTTCCATACAGACAAAAAAAATAAAGAATCCAACATTTTACAGTTGTACCTAAAATTCTGCAATTCACACTGCAAAATAGGTCTATTCATAGGTTTATCTAAACTGTTTCTTTCTCCTTTTGCATGAAAAGAATGTGCCAATATTAACGTAAAACATCACATATGTGAGATATTGACTGAAAACAATCGTTGAGAAAACAACAATGTCATCTCAGCTTATCAAACACACAGCCTGTAAATGGACACTTGTAACAATAAATGTACTTATCAGCTCTCTTCAAAAAATCTAAACGAAACATATTTCCTGTTTTTGAAGCCGTCTTTCTTTGTTTTGGTTCAAGAAAGCACAATCACAGAGCTGATTAACAGGATAAATAAAAGCTTTATCCATTTTTGTTTGAGGATAACTTTACACAAGCCATTGTGCAGCTGGTGCACAAATTGATTCTTATCTGGGTTTTGTCTGTGTCAAAAACAGCTCAACAATGAGAAGGAGAGGCTCATTAAGGGTATTGTTATTTGGCCCAGACCAGTGACAGACATGAGGACAATTTGATTTGCAAAGACAGCATCAAAGGCAGGATTCGTACAGCTTTCCAGTTAATGTTTTCCAAGACTTTTCAATAACCTTTAAACAATGACCATGACCAAAATAACACATTTGTGCATCAATTTAAAGTGTTATCCGCATTTATTGCTTGATTTTGAATGTGTTTACAATAATTTTGCTACGAAAGTGTATTGCATTCACTCGAGAAAAAAAAAAAAATCTCAGTTTTTCTGGGTTATTAGCCGTTTTCAGACAGAAGTTCAATCTGGTCTTTAACAGGAGTTGTGTTTTCAAATACACCCCTTTTTTCCGGAACATTGCCTTTTGGCTGCTTTCACAAAATGATGGATCCTGATGAATGTCTGAGGGGGAGTGGGGGGTTGTACGTGGATATGACGAAAACTTAACGCGTCGGGCGTACATGTCATTTCCCCAAACAAAGGGATCATTGCAAAGATGGCAGACGAAACAGCAGATCTACTCACAGCGTTCGTCTTTGTGATGTGTGCAATTTTGCGCACATGGAAACGCCTAAAGCCGCGTTCACACTGGTCAGCGCGTCCAGGCGTCAAATCGCTCAAACGGACGAAAGTCGACGCTTTAAAATTAAAACCCAGCTGCTTGCACACTTGTGGTCTGCGTCGGCGCGTCGGGGCGTTAGCGTTAGCTAACATAACAAGAAAGTTAAAAGAAAAAATATTTTTTTCTATGTTTAACTGCTTACCTGGCACTCCAATATCCTCCGATATCTTCCTCCAAATCAGATCCGATCTCTTCCTGTCTGTGTAAAAAGACGAAGACGGGTCATACAGTTCACGGACATTACATACAGCGACGATCAGTTTGTCCTCCATCTTGAATACAAAATTTGCCGATTCACCCATGAAAGGAGTTACTACGTCAGTACAACGAGTCGCTCTGATTGGTTGACGCCGCGCGTCTGCTGCCCGAAAGTTCAGTTTTCCCAACTTGACGCAGCAGACCGTCGGGGCGTCCGGGCATCAGCCGCGTGGACGCGCTGATGCCAGCTGCGCCGACGCGCGCGACTTGCTGCTTGGCAGTTTGGCGCCCACTAGATGCGTAGATACCATAGACTTGCATGTAATCTAGCTGCCCTGCTGCCTGGACGCGCTGACCGGTGTGAACGCGCCTTAAGAGACATCGATGAAGAAGCTGTTCACGTGACATTTATACGTCATCATTGTGTGTGCTCACAGCGTTCCCTGCATTACATTATTTTACCTGTAATTCTATTGTAATTTATTCTATTCTATTGTTTTATTGTTTTGTTTTCGAGGACGATTTAGCAAAGCTGATGGTTTATTCTTGCTGTGTGGTTAATTGCATTGGGGGGCCTGATAAAAGTTTTTTTCGAATTCCCTCGGAAAAGGATAACGAAAAACGAAAGAGATGGCTCCGGGTAATAAGGGGATTAAACCCAGACGATCCGAAGAAAGCCTGGATTCTTACAGCGTTCACTTCTAGATTCCTATAATTTCGGATGAAAACATCTATTTTTTCACCTAAATCATATTGATAGAGGGTCCATGTCTTTTTAACCTTATTAGAATTAAAAAATATATTGTACAGCAGTGCTTTGATACCTGCAGGCTTCACTGGTACGTGCAGCAGTTGTTAGTCCTCTCCTGACAGCTGCTTCTACTTTGAACATTAAAGCCGCTACATGACTGGAGGTTTCTCCGAGACCGAATTTAAAAGACGAACGGTGTAAGCTGTGATATTCTGTTTTTCGCCAGAGACCAGACGCCATCAAAATGATCATGTTACTGCACTACTAAAATTATACAACAGCGACTACTTTACCAAAAATAAATAAGGACACTGATCAATGAAGATTTACCCAGCGTTGCAGTCACAGTGAGGATTTCGCCGTTCTCTTTAGTGATGTGAATCACGCCGAGACTCTGCTTGGCCAGGACTGACCTCTGCTATCAGGAGGACCACAGCTCTCTGTTTCGTAGAAGAGACTGGCCCGACTTTTCTTAAAATAAAGTAATTGTAGGCCTCCAGACTTGAAAGCCTTGAATTTGTCATGAGCAAATGGTCCAGGGCTTTCTATTAGGCAGGAATAAATGTCTCCCCAGCAGATTTGGGGCCAAGACACCGGCGAATCGGACCAACGTTTTTGATCATCCCAGATCTCTTATGGGCTTTGAATGATCTCGAGTTTGTCATCGATGCAGATTTTAAGCTTCTCTGTAAACTTTTTCCTGTCTTCAGACATTAATGTGTGTATATATTGGGGATTTCGCCCGCTAACTCTCTTAAAAACATTCAACCAACCACGCATGCGCACAATGATGTCAACAAAGATCCTCCTATACCGCTTGTCTTTTGAAGGGGGCTGGTGCCTGTATCTTCAGCGCTTATTGGGCGAAAAGCGAGGTACACCCTGCAGGTCGGCTATCCATCGCAGGTCCCGTTTGTTGAGTTTAATTCACTTTTACTTTGTTTTGGAAATGAGAAACTGGGAAATACTCTTGTCTCTAAACAATGTAGATATGATTATTTGGTTATTATTATTGCCTGTTTATGGACCTCAAACTGTTTGTAGACAAAATTTCATTGCAGGACATTAATCGGACCATTGAGGGTATATGAGGCTACAAATGGTAAGTTGGACATTAAACTTATTTCGGGGGTGATTTGCCAAAAGCGCTCACCGTGTCTACAGTTATTGTACCCTTGATTAGCATACACCATTGGAATCACAAGACTCTTAGCTTTTCAGTGATCTATAGTTTGTAAATGTGCATAGAAGTTGGTATAGAGGATTGGCGGATTTAAACCCGGAAGTAGACAATGTTAGGCCTGTGGCACAAGGGAAAATTAAGGGGTAATAAAACTAAAAAAATCACAACTGATCAATCGGATCTTTTGGAAACATAAACAGGTTTAAACCTGCTTCTCTGGTGTTGGAACAACTGCACACCGATGTGGCACTGCTTCGAAAATGAAGATGGAACTTGGAAAAGAAAATCGACCAACAAACAAAGCGAAAAGTTTCCCTCTGACAACTTAATGCCAATCACGTCACTTCCACCGCCATCCCTAGGGTCAGAAATGATCCAGTTTTTAATGGCGGGCTAGTCAAATTGTGAGCCATTCTCCATACACACACACACTTCTACGAGAAGTTTATTTTCTTTCTGTTATTTCCTTTGTGATGGTTTTAATGAACTAAACATGGAAAATGGTGTCATGAGCACTTTAAGTATCTTGGCGTCTCCAGTGGAACCGGAGATTGACAGACAGATCGGGTCTTCGTCAGCAGTAATTGAGGCGCTGCTCTGGTTTGTTGTGGTGAAGAAAGAGCCGAACCCAAAAGCAAAGCTCTCTGATTCACCATTTTACCTCTGTTCCAACCCTCACCTTTGGTCATGAGATATCATAACCAAAGGAACCAGAGCTTCCTTGATAGGGTGGCTGAAGTTGGGTTAGTGGTTCTTTCGTCAGCTGAGGTGGTTCTGGCATCTTTTCAGGATGCCTCCTTGGTCCCTCCTTTTGGGGGTTTTCTCGCCACGTCCCACTGGGAGGAGACTCTAGATAAGAGCCAGAACTCGCTCTCCTGCCTGGACAGGGAACGCCCGGGGATCCCCTACAATGAGCTGGAGGGTGTTGAATTGGTCTTTTTCTACCATTTTTGCTACCAAGTCAAACATTAGAGAAAAGACCGGCTCCTGCGTCACCCCTGGACACAGAGTAGCCTTTGCATTAAAAATTTGGTTGTCTGATTAAGAAATTTGAGGCCAAACCTGCAGTGAGCACTATTTCTAAAGCACAAACACTCACTATCATTTCCACACGCACAGAGCCATTGCATTATCAGACATCCCCTCTGCTGGCCTCAACATCAGGCTTTCAAACGGGAGACAAGGAGAGAAAAACGATGAGGAGAAAATAAGAGAATTTAAACTTAATAACAGAAAAAAAGACCATCATTAATTCCTTTCTTTCAGGTCACGTCTTGAATGCAGCTGGGATATGGGAGCACTGCACGCCTGTATAAACACATTCCACGTACATTAGCGAGATGCTTCTGTACTGAAACGGCCGTCTGGTTTGAATTTGTTAAATAAAACAATGGCAGCATCTACAAAAGCTGCAGAATATTTTTTTTTTTTTAAACGAGGAACAAAGACTCTTCAAGCATTCTTTGAAAACATCCACTATGTAGTAAATTAACTGAATCTGCTTTCTTCTTCAATTTAAGTATAAAATGTTGATTTCTAACCTGTTTTCAGCTTTTTGTCTTTAAGGTTAATGGAAACAAAGTCAATATTTGTCAAAAAAAAGAGCATTTTCTTTCAAAAGAAAAAATGAATGACTTGTAAATCTTTGTTTTTCAATAAAACTGCACATCTTAACTTTTCAGATTCAGACAGCTTTAATTACCGTTTCTTCTCAGCTCGCTTTGAACTCTGAGTTCTTTGGGTCGTTATCAGTCGCAGCTAATTTACAGCAACATGATCTAAATCTGTTCTCACACGCGCTCTTCGCCTCGGTCCAAAGCCTCCGATGGGAGCTGCGGGTGCTTTGGAGGTAGGATCAGCGCGGTTCTTTAAAACCCTCCTTGACTTGTGCGTCCAGATTGTGTGATCTGACATGATCCGCGTCTGATCCTCGTTTTATTACAATTGTTCTCTCAGACAGCCAGGGAAACAATATGAAGGTAAATTTGTGTCTTTATTATTCAATCAAAAAAAGGGTTTATCAATCAAAGAAAAAAGTGTTTGAATGCGAACTTATAGTTCAGACTAAACAAAAATGCATTTCAACACTTTTTATTGAAAATGTTTTCTTTGATAGAAGTGAAAGTTTTTTGTTTGAAGCAACTTTCTTGATTGAACTGTTTTGAGTTTGGGCCATATTATGGGTAGAACATTTGTGTCTTTATTATTCAATCAAAAAAAAAGGTTTCTTCAATTAGAAAATATATTTTCAAACAACAAAACCTTCACTTCAATCCGAAAAAACCATGCACACTGAATGAATTGTTTATTTCATCATTCAGTGTGCAGGGCCATCGTCTATCGTTATCAGCTAGCCGTTAGCGCACCCTGCTAGCCTGCCTGACAAATGACGGCGTTAGATGTTACCAAGCTTAATGTTTAATAGAAATATCAAATAGATTATGCTAATAACACGGCACCAATAATTTTAATACTGTTTTATCTACTTACCAACAACTCCACCACTGCTTGCTGGCTCCCGTGACTTGCTTGTCAGAAAGACGTCGTTGATGTAGACACTTGTCAATCAAATATGGCTGACCAATGGGGAAGCACGTGCCCACAGACGGAGTAGGGCTCTGTGAATGCCACGGTGTGGGAAAGGCCGATGGAATCGCGGAATTTAACAAACAAAATGGAATACACAATTAAACGTTGCTCCTGTAGTGGTATGGCGGCTGCAGCTCCTGTACCTGTTGTTACCTGGTTAGGCGGGGGTCGGGTCATCCCTCCTCTCCACACGGACAGAATAAACACTGACATGCATTTCAGTGGAGTCTGGGACAGAGCTAGGAAATAAAAATTAACGAAGGTCTTGATCATTATGGAAGTAAGAACAAGGATTTAGTGTTTCCAAGTCTCTTTATGAGATATGGTTTAATGCTGAGTTCAACTAAAGCCTTTTGAAGGGAGACTTTCTATTATATATGTACATTATTTATATTATTTGGTAGATGGCGGACTGAACGCCAGGGAGAGAGTGAGCACGAGGATTTACTGTTTCCAGGTCTCTTTATGAGACATAAACAACAAGGGTTGTTCTGTCCGTCTCGTTCGTTGTGTCCTTGGGCAAGACACTTCATCCACCTTGCCTACTGGTGGTGGTGAGAGGGTCAGGTGGCGCCGATTGTACCCCAGCCTCGCTTCTGTCAGTGTGGCCCAGGGAAGCTGTGACAAATGTAAGCTTACCACAACAGTGTGTGAATGTGTGCGTGAATGGGCTAGATAAAGCGCTATACAAGAACAGGCCATGAACTGTAGTGTGATATGAATGCTGTAGCATGACCTTGAAGGTCTCATTCACTCGTCTTTTCAATAAATTTGCTGTGGTCTCTAGTATGAATGAATACATAAATAAATAAATAAATAAAAAAATCAATTCTTATAAAAATTTCAAAAAATGTGGACGTTCGTAAATTGATTTAATCGTTTAACATTGTTTGCCGTTTTTACAGCTATAATAGGAGGGAAAAGTCCTGACGGCCATTTTAAGGCTCAGGTCTGAAGAGGTTAATACTGTTTCCCCCGGTGAACTGTAACCACACCCAGTGTTGGGTCATTGAATTACAGTCATGTAATTAATTAAAGTAAAAGCTAAAAAAAAAAAAAATAGCACTGATCCATATCAGTATTGAATTGGAACAGATCGTGATAATCGATTCCAAGTCTTAAAAATAGCCAATGGGTTTGTTTCTACGTGTAAATCGGACGCGTCCCAGATTCAAATTCAAATTCAAAAATACTTTATTGATCCCAGAGGGAAATTAAGTGTTGGTATAGCTCATATAATTAATTCAAGTATACAGGTCAAAAAAAGATGCGTTGTGTCGCGGCGGGTCTATTATTTTTTTTTTTTTTTTTCGCGCTACGCCTTTAAAACGCATCAAGCTCAGCAGTTTAGATCAGGCCAGAAAGGAAATCGGACACGGGAGCAGTGTAGAGCATTTGGAAAATTTCAAAATAAAAGACAGGTGCAGATTTCCGATTGATAACCATGAAAGAGACAAAAACAAACCATCATTACCCGTGACACCAGGTTTGAAGTCAGTCGGTCCTGTGTGTCTAATTTGTCGGTTTTTCGTCACGAACGGCTAGAAGTTAATCTTTGAAGTGGAGAATCACTCAATTTGATACCAGTGATCATTTTTATGAAAAAGGAGAACACCTGATCAGAAAAGTTTTTAGTTTTGGGAGTAGATGGAGTTTATTATTCTTATTAACATATAATTAAAGGTTTTTTTTCCCTGCATATTATCCATTCAGTTATGCAATTGCAATTCTGGGATTTTGTAAAACGCGTTTATTGCATTACGCGCCGCTTACGTGTCTAATGGGCGTTGTACCGCCTTCAACAAATATCTAACCTAACTCACTTCACTTGTGGTGTTCCAAAGACAAATTCAAACGGTTTCTTCCTCGGCTCTTCTTTCTTGGGTAAAAAAAAAAAAAAATGCAACGTCGATGCATTATCTCCACAAACAACACAAGCCCGAAAATGTTCCACCATGTTGTGGATTTGCTAACGATTAGCTTCTGCTAGCAGAGACGCACTCTGCTCTCTACTGGCCACAAAATCAATACAGCCTTCCCGTGGAGGGTCGCAAGCCAAAGTGGGCGGAGCCATGAATACTAACTTTCTCTGTGACGCAGAAGGGACTGGCCTTTTTCTGACTCGCTCGTTTTTGTCGTATATGTGTGGAATTCATGAGCAAATCAGAGTGGCCGATCGTACTTTAAATAGTTTCTTAGGGAACGAGGCATTTGAACAAGGTGTGCATCTTCAAAAACTTTCCACTTTGTCTGAATTTAAATATTTCTGATACTTTTTTCTCCCACACGTTTTCCTTCCACTCAACTTTCCAATTGTCTGCTTGGATAGAGCACTATGAACAGCCTGCTTCTTCAAACTTTTCATCTTTGCGGAGCGTCCATGACAACATCGCTGCATTAAAAATCCTTTTTTTCTTCATTTGGTCTGAGATTAAAAGAAACAAACATTTAAAAATGAATCATTACGTGTTTAACTTTCTGAACCTCAAAAGTCTTAAAACAAATCTGACAAAATAATTACCAAAAAAGTTTGGTTTGTCTGAGGACTTTACCCAGACTTCAGCAGAGTGGCCTACAGTATATCTGTTAATTATCCCTGGTATCCATCATGTTCCCTGCACCAGCGGGCCTCAGAGAGATTATCAGAGCTGATAGTCAAACAAACACCAGAGTGGATTCGCCCGGCGGCGAGAGACGCCGCATCCTGCAGCAGACAAAACACACGGAAACACAGGCAGCACAGGGGTTCAAGGCAGCGAGTGTGTTTTCGTGTGCGTGGGTGGGATATTATGCTATCAGTCAGGAGCCTCGTTGCTGGAGGTTTAACGTCTAACTGTTCAATTAGGGTCATTTATCATCACACAGCATTAAAGCTACACAAACCGCCGCTGCTGTGGTCTCTTTAAGGTTGGAGGCTGAAAACCGTCCAGTTATAAGTTACTCAGATGCAACTGAACTGCTCCTCAAAACACATTTTCCATCCTTTTTTAGATAAAAACGTCTGCAGCGAGATGTATGGATGTCCTAATCAAACAATCTGCCACCAAAACCTACATCCAGTGTTGGATTTTCTTCCTTCATGTTTCAACTGAGAAGCTGTTGGAAGTCGGAACAAAGTGACCCAGATTACGCAACAGCGCAGAGACGCTGATCGGCTTTCTGAACAATGAGAGAAATAACGAGGAAGAAGTGGGGGAGAAACGACAGCAGAGACAAATAAAACTGTGAAAACTGATTCCAGATGCAGCTGGAACAAAACAACAGCAAGAGGAATGGGCTGAAGTGAGAAGAGGAATGCATAAAGATTAAATTTATGATGGTAAATCTACAACGAACTGGGCACAGAGGAATTAATTAAATTCCAATAAGGTCTTAAAAAATGACCACCTGAAGCAGAAGAAATAAAATCTGAATAAAATTTCCTCCTAGCATTTTTCATTGCCTCATAATACATGTACAGCTTGTCCCTGAGTAGATCATGAGATATTTGGAGTTTGTCCTTCTTCCATTTTCTTTCAGCTTTTCTGCAGTCCCCGCCAAGTCAAGGCACGCCATTTCGTCCGCAATTTCCAGCGCTCAGACCTGCGCCTTGGTTTTTCTACTGATGAAAGGGACAATCTCATCCAAAATTGCCACACAAACACACAGCAAGTCAAATTGGAGAAGGAAAGAGTAATCGAGGTAATCGACGATGAGTATAAGCTCGCGAAAAGACAGCAGAAAATTCACCAGCTTTAATTTCATCCAAGCCCCGCGCCCATAACAGGAGCAGGCTTAGGGGCAATACTGAATGGGCAAAATAGAGTCAAATAGCAATGCAGAGCGATCAGAAAATACATTCTTCATAATATCAACAGAAGCGACAGGGAGCCCAAAAGAAGACTAAATCCAACGTATGTCCATGACTATGTGTCGGGCCAGAAACCCACTGCACAAGATTAAAGGAGTCCAAAACATTGACTGTCAATACTGACCAAATTTAATACTTTACCAAATTGATTTAAAACTTTTGAATTTAAGGGTCTTGCTTTTCCTTAAATCCATTTATGAACTTTCAATGTTTTTCAAGAGCCTGCGGATACCTTGGATTATTCTATTTTTATTTTTTTTTAATAATTGTTTTGGATATTGTTTTGTATATTTTCTACTGTGAACCCGAATTTGGCCTCCGTGGGACAATAAACGACGTTATATTTCTATTTAGAGTCATTTCAAAGCCCACAAAGAAACTGCTGCTGTACTGGTTGCTACATTCGTCACCAATAAGTTTTGGGGGGGAAAAAACAACTTTATTATGGAAAAAGTAAGACGGGATAAATGAAAACATAAATAAGTCACAAAAAGCTGCAAGAGCTCAGCGGAACAATTGAACGTTTGTGACTTGCTACGCTTTGTGGATAATTTGTTCTTTTCTGCTACTTTTCAGTGAGAGACGCTCTGACTCCTTATCGCCTCTTTATTACCTGGACTTTCAGTGAGATTCAACTTCCTGAAGGCTTTACTGTCCTAAACGTGTTTTAACAGCCAAGAGAGAAACAGGAGTCTGGGGGGGGGGAGAAAGAAAAATTAAAACAGAGCAGCTGATCCACCCTGAACGGACCTAGGAAGCCCTGCTTAACCTTTATCCTCAGACATTCCTGCAGGATGAGGATTTACTGTCACAACAGAGTCAGAAAGGATTGGGTTTAAAACTCCCGTACAGATCAGAACCACAATGTTTTATAATAAGTAAGATAATTTGTAAATAGTCTCGTCTTTGGTCTTGAATAAAAATTGTGACAACCATGTAAATTACAAAATAAACACCACAAGAGACGGAAAACAGGAGCATGCCTTTATTTTGAGAAGGTTAGATTACTGTAACCAGGGTGCAATTTTCCTCCCCTCTGGTCATTCATTTCTTATCTCTGGGGGGGGGGGGTACGTTTTTTGTTCCTGTGAATTCTGCAACCCCTAAGCTTTTGTTGAAGGACTTAAAACAACATAGGCAATCAACCCAGAATCCTACAGAATCCGTTTTTACAGACTAGAGGAATAGAATGATTAAAAACACTCAACAATCTACCCTTCATCTCTGCACGGAGCCCGGCAGGGGTCAGGCGCAGAAATAATTTTGAGGTTCATATGTACCCTCAGTTTATTAAAACAAATTTCATTTGTTGCACAACAAATGCAATATTTGTTTTTATACGGCTTTGAAGACAAATCGATTGCAAAATTTATGGAAATGGTCCAAAAAGCGCACAGTGTGTGTCCGTCTTTCCTCTGGGAAGCATGGAGCTGGTAGCGCAGCATAATTAGAACGCCTTGCATTAAAGAGGATACTGAATATGTGGAAATTGCGCTGGTGGATGCACTGTTTAAAAAACAAACAACAACAAAAACATCCGGTTTTTAAGTGGTGGGGACAAAACTGTAATTGATCAATATTACCGCGGACATGGTCCCGGCTATAATGGCTCAAATATCTATTCTTTCCTGCAGGACCCCAAATCAGTGCGCACGATTTAATAAACTGAGGGTATAGAGGGATTCTTACACCTGAAAAGTATTTCTGCACCTGACCCCGGCTGGGTTCCAGAGGTGAATTTTTTCCCCACAGAAAAATATGCAGAGAGAGTTATGGGTCTGAGGGCGGACAAGGTGCTGATGCTACGGGGAAATAATAATCTCACCTGCTATGACTGGATAAGTCAAGTGGATTCTTATCCTTAATTATAATCATCTTAATATATTTGATCTTATCTTAATTTTTTTATGTCAACAATAATTTTGTTTTTTTACACTTTTCTGTCCGTTTTTAAAGGGTAAACGTTTGAGCAAAGTGCCCTGCAGCCTGCATACACAAACCTGTCGTTGTTTTCATGAATAAAAAGTTTTTAAAAAAATATCCCCCCCTGCTTTTTTCACAAATCACACACTGACTGTAACAGTTTCTGTAAGTGCTGCTGCCAGAGTCCTTACCAACACCAGAAAAATGGACCGTATCAGAACCAGTTCTTGTAGCACTGCTCTGCCATCCCGCTCCTCAAAGAATAGATTTAAAACTTCTGCTACTGGTCTATAAAGCCCAGTTGAATTTGTATTCGTTTTGTAAAGAATGCAAGAAGCGTAGGAGTCTTCTTCTTTGAATGAATGAATTAAAGTTTATTTTGGTACAAACAAACAACTGGAATCAGTAGACCCATGAAACCAAAAGGGAGTAGGTAGAAGCAAATGCTTGTATTGTACAACTACCCCTTTTACATAGATAAATTAAACCGAGTCACACACATTTAGAATATGTAAACTTACATTTTCTCGACACCACAATGTGAAGAATAGCACACAGCGCATTATCCAAAGAAAATACATTTTTAATTTACTTACTTTTCCCTATTTTCACAAGAAATGTTACATTCTTTATAAGGTACCTTTAAACCAACTAAAGTGTCTTTATCTCATCAGGCATGGGCAGATCTACTGGGGGGGCAAAGGGTGGCAGTTGCCACCCTGAAAGAAAGCCTTGCCACCCCTGCTGCCACCCCAGCCGGCAGTTATGAATTCAAGAAATAGTTGCGTAAAATTGGACATTAATTGCGTGAAGCTCCTTCTTCATGGCACATGAAAATCACATTATATTCTCTTTGGTGAACCTCTAAAGCTGCTCTGCAGAGTTTTCTGAGAGTGCTGCAGAGAGCGCTGCCACCATGTGGCCATCAGAGGAACTGCAATCAGCAAAATGCGCACTCCCGTCGTGACGTTCAGGCACGTTCTCATCAGTCCGAGCTCTACGACGAACAGAAGCCATTTTCACTCTTTTTGTAGCGCTGGACAAAATTCTTCTCTTCTTTGACTTACACTGAGTTTGTGTTGGTATGTGGGCTGGTTAGCTTAGCTTACAGAATACCGCCTCCTCGTGAACGCGCCTACGTGGCTACGTACGCGCATGGTTACGTCACGGCAAGCGCTCTTACAAGCGCAACCTGAGTTGGTACCATTTACCAACCGTCGCAAAAAGTACTAGATTCAATCGTATCATCAGGACAGGAAAAAACTGACTATAGATTAAAGTTTTTTTAACAACAATATTACGTAATTCAGCTTTAACGTGCTTGAGTAACCTGAAGCAAAACAAATACACGTATGTATCTGTCATATATGTAAATACTGCTGAGTGAAGAGGTGAAGGATGTCTTTTGACTGAACAATAAAACCAAAGTTTGGTACCTTGTTACAGTAGAACATTTTTTTTCAACAGAATGTATGTATTCTCTCCTTGGTCCAGCTCAATCTACAGATATTCACAGGAACATTCTTATTCATTTGGTAACTTTGGTCCAAATGCTGTCCGATACACTATGCAAGTACTTGAGTGCAAAAACAATACATAAAAATTATATATATATTTATTTATTTATTTCTATTCTGGCATATGGTGCCACCCCTGAAAAATTCTTGCCCCTCTCTTGCCACCCCATAAATATTGTTCTAGATCCGCCACTGTCATCAGGACAAATGTTTACTCCTTTAACAGACACACAGTGTCATTTTACCATAGTTCGAGTTTTTGGTTTATCAAATAATAAATAAATTATACCTGGAAGTCTTAATTTTAAACAAGTTCATGTTGAGGCAAAAGTTTGTTTTTTGCTTTGTACATAATTGGAATTGTAGTGTAGTCAACTAGGTCCCCGAACTTCAAAATGTTAAGATTTGTAAATAATTGGATCCGTTGGCTAACGATAAGATTTCCTACTAATGATCCTTCTTTTGCAATAAAAACATAGAATTAGTATTTGTTTTATACGTATCTCCCCAAACCTCAATACAATATCTCATGTAAGGGACTATTAATGAATGATATAAAGTATTTAATGAATCTTGAGGGAGAAGATATTGAATTTTATATCAAAACTGCAGTTGGTTTTGACAGTTTAAGATGTACATAATCAGCTTGTGATTTCCATTTTAATCTGCTGTCAATAACAATTCCAATAAATTTAGTTTCAGTTACAATTTCAATTTCAGCGTCGGCTGAACCTTTCAGTCTGCTGACGGTACTATCGTATTTACTTGCATCTGATTGAAACGACTTTACACGTAAAGTCGGACTCAAGCGGGTCTCTAACTGGGCCCTGCCTCCTAAAGAAGCCAGGCTTTCTCTCCACCATGTTTTTTAAAGCTGAAGGTAGCGAGAGGGGCTGAAAGTTTGGGTAACTCTTTGCGTCCTTGTGGAGTGGTGACATAAACATTTTTAGGCCCTGAATCCGAGGCTCATAGGCGCTGACTCGTTTTTTTTCTGCCCAGGACAGATAAGAAGGCTGAACAACAAGAAGCCGGGCAACAAACAGAACCATTAGGTCTCTGGTTCCTAATGGAAACACAAGCTATGTATAGCTGCAGGACACAAATTACATTCCATATGTTATTACCTTACTAAGGAAACTGATGATATCTGCTGCTGATTACAGGAACAGTTCAACATTTAAGGAGAAATTTATTGAAGGGAAGACAGAGGGTTCGTCTGGAGAAGCAATCCCTGGAGAAGTTTCGGTCATCTCACTTTTTTTATGTTGTTTTCTAAACTATAACTGAAAGAAAAGCAAAAACAAAATAGCAGAAAAACACAAAAAAACAACTTAAGAAAGAAACAAAATCCTAAAGAGATGTAAAAACAATAACAAAAAGAGATTTTAAGTCATCAAAACAGACAGACACAAATGAAGTCAGCAAAATAATAGGAAACAGTAGGAAGAATATTAGTGTAAATTTTATTTAAAAAATAAAAGTAATACAAGAGAGACAGTAAAAGCTTCATCGATAATAACTAAATCCAGAAACGCAAGTACAATGAACCGTAGCGAGTGAATTACATCAATTCTACGGCCACAATTCACATACATTTCAGTGTGATAACGTTGTTTTTATTTTCCCTTCCATAGGACCGTTTGTAATTAGTAACAAACTGTAAAAAAAAAAAAAAAAGTGGAATAAAAAAACTGCAAGAAAGCATTGCAGATTTAACTTTTTGGTGCTGATCGGCGTGTAACTGCAGCTCAGTCATGGCGGGTTAATTTATCTGCTCAGCCTGAGCTTCCACAGCCTGTTTCACTTACATGGGTTTAAGCAACAACACCCCCAGTTTCATTGTTTGAGAAGAGATGTGGAGCCCTCTGCTGCCATCTGGTGGCAATTCAACAAACATGCACAGTCTGATCAGCCTGAAGTGAACTGAAGAGGCTGCAGATGTTCAATAAAACAAATCTGAGAAAATAAGAAAAATAAGAAGCTTGATATCATACAGGAAGCAAAGTTTGTTAGAATATGATACTCCTCTATATTTATTTAGACTGTTAGAATTTTTAAAAGCCAATTCTGATAAATATAACAAAAATAAATGTGTCATTGTTCTGACTTTCATTTTACTGTATCTTATCTTGTGTGCGTTAGTGGAAGGCAGCTGGACTTCTTGTTTTCTTGAAGGCGTGTCGTCTCTTATCCAAAAGGTTTCTTCAGTTTTAAAATTTTTAAAAAATATGTATATATAAATTGTAGTCAGAACAATCTCAGTAATATAGCCACTGCAAAGGCAATTGGGTCAACTCCCCACTAGTGACCTCAATGGCCTTATGAGTGACCTCAATGGTCCTGCTAGTGACTTAAACTGCCCACTAGTGACCTCAATGGTCCCACTAGTGACCTCAACTGGCCACTAGTGACCTCAATGGGCCTATGGGTGATCCGAATGGCCCCATTAGTGACCTAAACCACCCCACTCGTGACCTTAGCAGCCCCACTAGTGACCTCAATGTTCTCACTAGTGACCTTAATGGCCCTATGAGTGACTTCTGTGGTCCAACTAGTGACCTCAACTGCCCACTAGTGACCTCAACCCCCCATGAGTGACCTCAATGATCCCACTAATGACCTCAATGGGGCAATGAGTGACCTTAATGACCCCATCAGTGACCTCAATGACCCCATCAGGGACCCCAATGACCCCTGTAGGAGCCATATGTGTTTTGTTTCATATTATACCTGTGAGATTGGGGTTTGTCCTGACCTAATTGGTTGGAGAAAAGCCAGCCTATTTAAAGCTGATTGAAATAAAGTTCAGTTGTTGCTGATTGACGGAGCGCAAACAGTTTTCTACTGTACAACAAGGACTGCGCTGGGAAGATGACTGGAGCATGGAGACAGACTCCTTTAAGGCTGCAATGTAACCTACCTGAATAATTTAAAATTTATTATTGACAACTTGAAAGAAACAAAGGTAATAAACATCCAAAAAGTAAAAACACACTGCAAGTTCTTTAATCGCACGCAGAAACCAGATTATCCGCATCAGTAACCAGTAGCACGCTGCGTGGCTGAACGACTAGCGGCAGCCATGTTTCTCCCGGTCCGTCCCCTAAAAATGTCCGTGTGACACGCTGGACTTTTATGTTTTTCTTATTTGTTATGAAAAATAAATAGATTTTTGAACACTTTTGAATCGCTATCGATTTTGCATATTTCACATCGCAATTAATTGATTTATGGTGAATCGGCACACCCCTAGTTGAAATGATCACATTTCTTCTTTACTTAACATGCTGATTATTAAAACTTGTTTTAATTAAAATTCACATTGTTTTAGTGAAAGTTATGGACCAACAAGGCTTCATTATTTTATTGAACAAAATTATTGAATCCGCCTAGAAGGCAGAGAGGGTAGCAGAGTTTTCCAGCTATAAACGCCTGCTAACGTCTGTTAGCTTGGGGTTAGCTCAGTTAGCTCGTAGCTACATCGGCTCAGAGTGTCAATCATGCTCACAGCCCCACCTCTTTGCCCATTTTTTGTATTTTCCGGGTGTGACGTGACGCGGCTAAGATGGTGGTGGTGGGAACCGCCCATTGGGCTTCAATTCAGCTCTTCAGAAACCTACAGCTGATGTCACGGAGGCTTCGTCCATCTTTTATATACAGCCTATGGTATATACAGACACTTTTTAAAACCCAGTTTGAGGTCCTACACCTTTGTTCTGCTTGTCCACGCAAACGACTATAACCCCTAAAAATGGTTAATAAATTAAGAAAAACTCAAGTTGTGATGCAGCAACTGTATAAAGCACTTCTTTAGGGAAAAAGAATTATAATCTGGAGAAGTTAATTTTTCAAACTCCAGACCTGTAGTATGAACCCACCTGCTAGTGATTCTACACCATCCCAGGGGCAATAATTTAGGTGGAGCCTCTTGGATGTCCTGAGGTCTTCATCTCTGCAGGGTAACATCTCAGATTGAAGTCCAGGAAAACGCTCTCTCAGCAGCAGCTCCTCCAAATCTATGGCAGCAAAGCGATGAAGAAAATTATTTCAGCACATCTGCTATTGTCTGCTGGACTCATTACAGCTTCACTAGCGCTGCAGATGTCAGTGTACTAGCATGAAATGCGCTGATCATTTTGGACAGAAATAAAGTAAAAATTATAATTTGATCTGTACAAATCACTGCGGGATGTTTGACCCGTGAAAAAATAGATGTAGGCCTAAATGTTAACATTGGATTTTAATATTTTGTCTTTAAGAGAATTGATTCTACACTTTTTGCTGTCCGTATTCAGGCTTTTCATATATATATATATATATATATATATATATATATATATATATATATATATATATATATATATATATATATATATATATATATATATATATATAATTTGTTTTCTTAGAACAAAAAAACATCAATCTTGAGGTAAAATTTCAAATGGGCACGTAGAAATTTGTTTATTTTTAAAAGCACTTAATGTGGTTCATGATTTCAAGTAGCCACATAAAAACGATTAATTGTAATAATTAAAGGTTGGATATGGAACACGAACACCATAGCGACATCTAGTGTGTGGAGGTTGTAGTTGCAACATTAGGACAACGTTTCCAGCCATCGGGATGCCGGGTTTGCTGCCGATACGTGAAGTGATCAGCCGGCAGCATGTGCAGTGACCAATCGTACAGGGTGAGGACTAATTTCGACTAATACTAAATTTTACAATTTGAGTCCATCTATTGTAGCTTCACCTAAACTTAATCTGGTTTTTGATCTTCTCTGGTGGCTCCTCTTCTGAGCAGGATAACAAAATCTCCAGGTCTCTGAAGCGGCTGCTTGATTTGCCGACTCCACCATTTTCCACAGTACGCTGGGCCGAACGGACTGTTTACCGTATTAGGCAACCCGCAATACTGCCCCCTATTGGCTGGTAGATGTAAACATATTGCCAACGTCGTGCCCGTCAAAATCAATATTTTATTATATTTTAATTCAGGTATAATTTTTAAAGGAAATACTGTACTTTCATTCTGCACCCCTCTAAACGCCCAGTGGAGGTATTGTTTTTAAAAATATAGCTTTTTATGAAATGGAGCCATGTTCAACCTTTATTTCAATGTTCCAGTACATAACTATATAGCCATGAAAAGAATCCACTTCGATGCTGAATGTTTGTCAGTCACTTAATTTTTAACCAAGATTCAAGACCATCTAAAGCTCTTTCTAATGAAATTGTCTTTTTTTGTGTGTGTGTGAACAGAACTTCATCCATTTAAATATTTTAAAAAAACAGGTTGGTTTTTAGTCTCTATCTGCTGTTTTTGATTCAGTAACTGAAGTTGAGATTTACGACTAGCTGCCCAGTCCCCCAGAAAAAAATGCTTCTCATAAGGTTTTTGCGGGTTGAAATTTCAAAAATCTCTGTTAATATCAAAATAAACACACTCTGAATGTAATTTATTATCTACAGAGCCCCTTATTAATCTATTCCCTTCCAATAATAACGTATTTACTAGTCCGTTCATGAAGCCCTGTGAATACTAAAAGTATTTCCTCCTAACAATATAAGGTTTTTGTAGAACTTTTACATGTACGTTAATATAACTTTTTTCTGTAGGATACAAATGCACCACAAACTGGAGGTAAAACAGATCTATCCCTGCTCTAAAACATCAACATGACAAAAAGTTTTAACATCCAAACTATTTGGAAAAACTTGGGTTATTTCTTACGGAGTAATACTGCCACCTGCTGACAGCTTTGGTTCTGGAGTCTTTTTAATGTTGGTGGTTAATCGAGCATCTGTTTTCAGTCTTGTCTCATGCCATTAGCGATATGTCAACTGAAAGATACACAAAAGAAACCATATACACCCAGTTAATAGATGGATTCGCAACCAGTTTTCTGCACCAAATAATTAAGAATAGATAAACAAGTTTTCACTGAGGATCTTTAAAGGTAAACATATGGGCCATTTTAAATTTAAATTTGTTATCACTGTGACTGCACACAGAATAGACCCGGGTGTATTTGCTAATTTATTGCAAGGGAACGCAAAAGTATTGCACTTGTTACGAAGGAACGTAATAAAAGATAACAAAGACCACCTCTATGTCCCCTAGGGGGGGAAAATCCACGTATTTACAATAACAACCAATCAGTGCATTAAATAAAAGCAACATGTTCTTGACCAGAGGTCGGCATCCTCTACAATCCAAAGAACCAATGATTGATCTCAGTCCAACTAAATAAAACATGTTTCGAGTTATTGATAAAACAGACAACCTATAATTATTGATAAAACTCTTCTTCTTTTCATATTTAAAGAACAACCATTTTATATCTCTTTCTAGGTTTTTAATAAGGATCCACTGATTTTAAAATTTGGGCCAAAATCGATATCTGATGTTGAATTTCCAATATTTACCAACGCTATTTACATTATATATTTATTCCTACCCTTTCGACCTGCTGTTGTTTTCAATGGGGGAAAAAAATAATTTGTATATATTTGCAGCTGCTGTGATCGGGTAAGGCGTATTGCGTCATTTGCTGTTGTCGCTGTTGCACTTTGTGGAACTGTGTGGTGTTCAGACTCTCTTGAATTGATCCAATTTTATCTGTACTGTAAATCCATGTAGAAATTTCATGGATGGATGTGCCATAATTTTCTCCAGCTGTACACAAAGAAAACAGAAGTAATTACTTTTGGACCTAAAGAGGAACGATCAAGAGTCTGCACACAGCTTCAGTTAATACAGCTAGAAACTACTGATCAGGCCTGAAATCTAGGTGTAGTAATGGACTCAGACCTGAACCTCCAGGGTCACATAAAGGTCAATAACAAGGTCAGCCTTCTATCACCTGAAGAACATCTCTAGGATTAAAGGACTGATGTCGCAACAGGACCTAGAAAAACTCATCCATGCGTTTATCTTTAGTCGGATTGATTACTGCAACAACGTCTTCACAGGTCTGCCTAAAAAGTCAATCAGACATCTGCAGCTGATCCAGAACGCTGCTGCTCGTGTTCCTCACTAGAACCAGGAAAGTACAGTTGTGGCCAAAAGTTTTGAGAATGACACAAATATTAGTTTTCACAAAGTTTGCTGCAAAGCTACTTTTAGATCTTTGTTTCAGTTGTTTCTGTGATGTACTGAAATATAATTACAAGCACTTTATACGTTTCAAAGGCTTTTATTGACAATTACATGACATTTATGCAAAGAGTCAGTATTTGCAGTGTTGGCCCTTCTTTTTCAGGACCTCTGCAATTCGACTGGGCATGCTCTCAATCAACTTCTGGGCCAAATCCTGACTGACAGCAACCCATTCTTTCATCATCACTTCTTGGAGTTTGTCAGAATTAGGGGGTTTTGTTTGTCCACCCGCCTCTTGAGGACTGACCACAAGTTCTCAATGGGATTAAGATCTGGGGAGTTTCCAGGCCATGGACCCAAAATGTCAACGTTTTGGTCCCCGAGCCACTTAGTTATCACTTTTGCCTTATGGCACGGTGCTCCATCATGCTGGAAAATGCATTGTTCTTCACCAAACTGTTGTTGGATTGTTGGAAGAAGTCGCTGTCGGAGGGTGTTTTGGTACCATTCTTTATTCATGGCTGTGTTTTTGGGCAAAATTGTAAGTGAGCCCACTCCCTTGGATGAGAAGCAACCCCACACATGAATGGTCTCAGTATGCTTTACTGTTGGCATGACACAGGACTGATGGTAGCGCTCACCTTTTCTTCTCCGGACAAGCCTTTTTCCAGATGCCCCAAACAATCGGAAAGAGGCTTCATGGGAGAATCTGACTTTGCCCCAGTCCTCAGCAGTCCATTCACCAAACTTTCTGCAGAAGATCAATCTGTCCCTGATGTTTTTTTTGGAGAGAAGTGGCTTCTTTGCTGCCCTTCTTGACACCAGGCCATCTTCCAAAAGTCTTTGCCTCACTGTGCTGCCTTTCCTGAGCAAGCTCTGCACTGGTGGCACTCCGATCCCGCAGCTGAATCCTCTTTAGGAGACGATCCTGGCGCTTGCTGGACTTTCTTGGACGCCCTGAAGCCTTCTTAGCAAGAACTGAACCTCTTTCCTTGAAGTTCTTGATAATCCTATAAATTGTTGATTTAGGTGCAATTTTAGTAGCTACAATATCCTATATGAAGCCATTTTTATGCAACGCAATGATGGCTGCACGCGTTTCTTTGCAGGTCACCATGGTTAACAATGGAAGAACAATGATTTCAAGCATCACCCTCCTTTTAACATGTCATGTCTGCCATTCTAACCCAATCAGCCTGACATAATGACCTCCAGCCTTGTGCTCGTCAACATTCTCACCTGAGTTAAAAAACTTAAGCAGCAACATTTCCAAATTCCAATATTTATGTAATTCTCAAAACTTTTGGCCACGACTGTAGAGCACATCACCCCAGTTCTAAAGTCCTTACACTGGCTCCCTGTAGCTCAGAGAATAGACTTCTAAATACTTTTACTAGTTTATAAATCATTGAATGGCTTAGCACCAAAGTATGTTGAAGATCTACTGTTACTATAGCAACCCCCCCCCCCCCCAGACCAATCAGGTCCTCTAATTCCAGTCGACTCAACATCCCTAGAATCAGAACCAAACATGGAGAAGCAGCTTTCAGGTTCTATGCTCCTCTAATCTGGAACAAACTTCCAGAAAACTGCAAAGCTGCTGAAACACAGAGTTCTTTTAAATCACAACTAAAAACGTTTCTGTTTAGAGCTGCCTCTGGGTAATGCTTTCATGTGTCATATGTTTTGTGTGTGTTTCTTTCTTTATTGCTGTTTTTACATTATATGCTTGGCGGCGTTTTACTGCTATTCTTATTTTATCCCCCTAATCCTGTAAAGCACCTTGAATTACCTTGTTGTTGAAAGTGTTGCTATACAAATAAAATTGCCTTAAATGGTTTTTTGAACCAGGCTTTAAACATGTTAATTTTCACTGTGAAGTTGGCATTTTAAATATGGGAGTCGATGGAAAATTGTACCGTGCCTGGTTCTGGTTCTGCTGGAGGTCTCTTCCTGTTAAAGGGGAGTTTTTCCTCTCCACTATCGCCACATGCTTGCTCAGTATGAGGGATTGCTGTAAAATCAATGACACAACACAGGCGACTGTCGCTACTTGTTCATCCAGGAGTGAATGTTGCATGTCAATCACTAAACTTCTGGGATTTCCTAGACAGAAAACTTTTAAACTGATTAGAATAATGAACTGAAGGATTAATTGGAATGTATTTATGATTGTATTGAAATGACCTTTCTTGGAAAGTGCCTTGAGATGACATGTGTTGTGAATGGGAGCTATATAAATAAACTGAAGGAAACATTTCTGCAGTGATGAACTTGAACCTTTGGCTGAATAAAGGTTTTTTAGAAGCTAATTAAATGTATAATAGTTATTTCAAACAAAGAAATAAATAAAACCATAACAGAACATGACCGTTAAAGAATATTTACATGTAATGTTTGATAGCCGGGTCTAAAAGAAATTATAAAATGAAGGAAGAATGCTAATTTTATGGTGAATATTACAGTAGCTTCGTAGAGTTTTAATAAACACACCATTTTGGTATCTTTGGAAAAATCGCTCTTTCACATGAAACCGTTTATTTTGAAAACCCTTTAAAAATATCTGCTAATTTAATGTTATTTAAATTTTAAAAGCTTCTTTCCGACTTACCTGCAGTCATTTATGATTTCTTTCTAACTTTTCTTCACTAATTGTTTATTTTTGGAAGCTGAAAAAGATAGCTAACTCTAGCTAGCTGGTTAGCTTCATCTTGTCTTTCAGAAATCGAAGAGCGCTCCAGTAATACGTCATGACGTAGGCACGTGGTTCCCAAGCCCAGACAGGTTGTTGAAGGATCCCCCCTTTTTTTCATGTCGCGGCGCTCCGTGTGGGCGGGGTTTATACATCTGGATCTGCTCAAATCCAGCGAGAAAGCTTGGGATACATCTAATTTGACCGATAATGTAGACAGAATGGGTTGGGTTCTTTTTTTAAATGTAAAATAGTAAAAAAAATACACTGTTATGTTTGGGGGGTAAGCCTTTGTAAAGTTTCAAACATTATTAAGTATGTAAGTGTGTTTCTAAGTGTGGCAGTTAGAAAATAAAAATAAATATTTAGCCAATTGTTTAATTTGGAACAGCGGTTTTTGGTTTATCTCCAGCTTTCACTGGAGCAGTTCAGCACCTCCAAATACGAGTCCATAGTCCCTAAACATAGAGCCAGAGATGCAATGGGATGGTTTAGATCAAAGAATATTTATGTTAGAATGGCCTAGTTAAAGTCCAGACTTGATTCCAAAAAAATGATCCGTTGCGAGACTCGAAAACTGATGTTCCCAGATGCTCTGCATTCAATCTGACTGAGTTTGAGCTGTTTTGCAAAGAAATGGTTTTAAATGTTGGGAGTGTTTAGATTAATTTCTGAGTTATTGCTAAAGTGTTTGCAGGAGGGGAGGTGAACCGCGCGACTATTATGATGTTATTTAGCAGAGGTTTACAAAGTGCTGAATTTACAGCTTAACCTGTTGCAATACCAGCTTTTAACCTCAAGATGGAGACAAATGGACAATTATCTGAACAATTGAGCCGCTTCAACCTGGCCTGTTTGTAATGCACACTGTGACATGTGTTACTGATCTCACTCTGATTTATGGGTAGTCATGTGTGGAAAAGGAAAACCGAGAGAGGAATCTGGTTTGATAGCAGGGATATAACGCAGAATCCTTTCAATTTAATGCAAAATCAATTTTTTAGTTATTTGTAGAACTAAATAGAAACGCATTTTATAATAAAAATAATTTGAAAAGAATCCTCACCGCTCTGTTACTAACTGGCCGCTTCAGCTGTCAGTCACGCCTCTAACCCCGCCCTCGGCGCCGACACACCCATCTCCTCACCGGCGTTTCATTCATTTCGTTTCACCTCCACACCCGGTTTTAAATCTGCGTGGGTAAATAACAAAAAAAAAAAAAAAAAGGTGACGGCGGGGTGAAGATAACATCAAACAGACCACAGTGGGTGAGCGCGCGCCTGTGTGTGCACGTGTCTGTTTCTCCTCTTCCTCCCTCCCTCCTCCTCCTCAGCGTGGAGGTGCGGGGCCACTACTGGCTGTGCGGTTGCGGCACTGGATGGATGTGAGGAGCATGTGTGCGGGAGAGGAAGCCTCGGGCGGTGCACACAGAAAGGAGATTTGATCTTTTTTTTGTTGTTGTTGTTGCTGCTGTTGTGCTTTTTGTATTTTTTGTATTTTATTTAATTTTTGCCAACCAACCTACCTACCTGCCTGCCTGCCGATCGGTCGGTCGGTCACCTCCACCGGGGGCGAGATGTCAAACTCAAACAAAAGCAAGAAGGACAAAGAAATCCTCGCAGAATATGAGAGCCAAGTGAAAGGTGAGGTCATTCGGTTTCAATCCGTGGACGCATTCTCGCACCTTTGCATGCACTCGTGCACGTGCGTGCATGCATGCGTGCGTGCGTGCAGGGTGTGATTTTTGCACGGGAGCTGACACCTCACAGTGAGACGTCAGGATTTCTGGGTTCATCCTGAGTGCTGCATGGCGCCTCAGGGAAGGAGGTGGAGGTGTGTGTGTCCACGGTTGCATATATGCATGCATTCATCCATATGCGTGTGTGTGTGTGTGGTTCTATTCAGGTCTGAAGCTGCTGGTTTGCTGATGTGTCTCTGGGAATGTACCTGCAGACAGGTGCTGGATGACCTTTTCATTTTCATCACACGCATTCAGAGGAGTGATGATGAACCTTGTGCGCCTGTGTGTTTGTGTGTGTGTGTGGGGGGGGGGATGTCAGAAATCTCCAACCTGAGCCCCACATACGACTCCACACATCATCTCCTCTCCCATCGTCCTCCACCAGCGTCTCCTTACTTCATCCCCTCCCATCCAGCACAAAGAATCAACTCTGCCTGAGTTATCAGGTTTAATTGAGACCATCTTGAGGTGTGTTTCTAAGTGGCCCTTTGCTCTGGCCTTCTGCCAAGGCACACTGGGGGGGGGGATGCCCTGCATCCTAACGACCGCCTGGACCGAGTCATCCGCCTCCCTGTCGCTTCCCTGCCGAGGTCCAAACGTATAGATCCGCTGCTGTAACTATGTGCTTTGCAAGTCTGCCTCCCTGCTCCAGCTTCCTGATTGGTGGATGCAGAAGGTGGCGTGTAATGTATACACGGGGGGAGGTGGGGGGGTGGCAGCCTCTCCCTCGCAGGGGAGGTGAGGTGAGACCTGGTGTGAAGGTAGAAGGGTGGATTATGCACAGTGCTGACGATACATATTGGTTAGTTTGATAAGGCACTGAGCATGCTCCCCGGCGGTGAGGCTGTGACACCTCCTCGGTCTGAATGATGGAGATGAAGATCGCTTTAATGAGAAAATGCAAATGAAGGAGCTCTAAAAAAGGAGGAGAAGGAGATGATGGTTGTTCCTGCGGATCCTTTGGTTTGTGCGGTGATGAGTCGAGGTCTCGGCCTGCTCTTCACTTTCTTCATCTTTCTCCTTCAAATAAGCCAGAACTTAAAAGAGCTCTTGATCAGGTCCATCAGAGTTTTTCTTTGGACCTTGGATGCTTTTTTTTTTTAATTTAACTCATTTTCAGTCAGCTGTGAAAATATATCCTCCCCTTCTTACAGATGTCTTCAAGGATGTTGTTGTTTTTTCGTGACATTTAAATGTTTCTGTTGATTGAAAACATTCTGATGATTTCCTTCTAATAATGGAAGAAAATTAATCCAAAGTAACCTGGCCCTAGTGTGAAAAAGTAATTCATGCCTCAACTGAACGATTGGTCGTTCCCCCATTTGGCGGCAACTATTTGTACCAGAACATTGGAAGTGGGAATTTACGTCAATGTAGAGGAATTTTGACATATTCTGCTTTGCAGTTGCTTTACTTCAGCCCCATCGGAGGGCTTACTTCTTTCACTAGACGTCTCTAAACATTAATTTTAACTTCGTTTGAGTCATTCAGAGGTGGGATTTGCCGGTGTTCTTTGGATCACTGTCCTCCTGCAGAGCTCAGTCAGCTTAAAACCTAACATAGGGTGACCAGATTTTCAAAACCTTCAATGGGTACGCCTACATTTTACCAAAAATTAAAGGTTGACATATCCTCGTTGGTGACGTATAGCAGCTTTTTATTGTAGAAAGTGCAAAAGTAGTAATACTTGAACATCTATTTTCAAAATAAGGAAATTCTTTGGTAATCTTTTTAGTGCAACATTTTTTTCGGAACAATACTGTATTTTTGAAACACATTTGTTTGGGCAATGTTGAAAGTAGCTCTTTTGTGAACAGTAAAAAAAAAAAAAAAAAACCCAAATAAACAATTTAACGGACCTCGGCTTGTTTAGAAACAAAATAAAATAAGAGGATTACCGTTCTCCCCTAATATTAGTGACTCTTATGTTCCACCGCTTACGTTTGGTAGTTTTAACATGGCTCCGCACGTCGGCGTTCCCACCGTGAGCAACGGAGAATTCACACTTACAGAAAGCACAAAACGCAGCATATTCTTTACCCGGCACTTTTCTAAAGAAGTGCTTTTTCATTGGTTTATTACCGTCACTATGATAACTTTGTGCTTGATATGCAAATGCAATTAGTTCTGTGCGCTGTAAGCCATTACATTGGTTAAAAATGGGGAAATCGGGACAACATAATGGGTTTGTAAACATCCTTGTGGATAACGGGACAAAAGACTCAAAATCGGGACCGTCCCGGGTAAGTTACCCAAACTTAACATCATGAACTGAGATTCTGCTGGTGCTGGAGGTGAAACGCAATCAACCCCAGACCATGACTCTACCACCGCCATCGGTACCATTAACAGTGTGATAAGCTTTTTCCCGTTACACCAATTGTAACGGGACACACACAGCTTCCAAAAAGGTCCACGTTTGTCTCATCAGTCCGCAGAGTGTTTTCCAAAACGTCTTGGAGATCATCGAGATGTTTGTGGTAAATGTGAGAAGGGCCTTTTGTGTTCTGGAATAAAAACTCTCCAATTGGATGCCAGTCTCTGGTTCCTACCGTTGAGTCGTGAACTCTGACCTTACTGAGGCCTGCAGAGCTTCATATTGTTGTTCTGGGTTCTTCTGTGACCTCCTGGATGAGTCGTTAATGAGCTTTTGGAGTAGTTTTATTAGGTCAGCCACTTTTGTGTTCCATCTTTCTCCATCTCCATGGATCTCACTGTGGGTCTCTGGAGAAATTGCTTTGTGAGCATTTCCAGACCGTTTCTTGAATTTCTCTTGATCTGGGCTGGTGGAACTGAACCAACAAAATGTGCTTCACCACAGTTCATTTGAGAGTAACTACTTTTCACGTACACTCACATTTATTTTTTCTTTTAAATAAAATAGCTTTTTTTTTTTAGAAAACACCTTTTTTTGTATTAACTCCAATGATTTTTGTCAGATTTTAAAATTTGTTTGATGGTCTAGAATTACGTGAGACAAAAAAAAAGCAAAAACAGTTGAAATCTGTTAGATGGTAAATGCTTTTTTTAAAGTGTTTAGGACAGCGGTGTCAAACTCAGGTACTCGAGGGTTCACCGTCCTGTAACCTTTAGATGTGTTTCTGCAAAAACACACCTGAATCCAAAAATTTAGAGTAGGTAACGAAGCAGTTGGTTGAGGGATTCTTCTTAAAGCTGCAGGATGCCAGCCACCCCAACCCCCTGGCTAAACTTTCAGACCTCTGCTTTTGGAAATTGGAAAAAAAAAAATCCAGCAAAAACCGAAGCTGATCCATTGCTGGTGGGTGACATGAAAGATATAAGGTAGAAAGGATATAAATTTAGCGAAAAGGTAGAGATTTTGACTATACAGGCTTACCGTGGTTTGTTGTTTTCCATTTAACGGAAAAGAAACCTGTTGAACTTGAAGCATTTAGAATTCGAATGTGTGCAGGTTTATTTTTGTGCGATATTAAATTGATAAACAACAGCAAATGACCACAAAAGCAAACAATTTTGAACGTTGTGTTTTCATAACATTTACCTTCTTTTTTGTGTGTTATGAGAATTTTTGTGTTGCATTTTTTAGGAAAAAATGTGGAATATTTTTTTGAATGCTTTTTGCACCATGAATGATCTTTAAATTACATTTTATACTTTTTAAAAAGTTGTTCTGCTGCAATTTATCTGGAAAGCGGGAATGTTCATAAACTGTCATTTTGACATATATGTAGAAAAGAGAAGATTATATCGCAATAGATATCGTAATCTCATATACTTTAGATTATATCGCAACATACATTTGAGGCCATATCGCCCAGCCCTACAATCCATCATCCCCCAGTTTTCAGCTTTGGGAATCACCCCATTGGGTCCTAAATCCTATTTTCCATCTGCCAAACTGCGTTAACGTTGGTGTTTTTCATTGATTCAACAAAATGAATGGGAGCAAACTGTGCCTTTGTGACAGGCTGATGGAAACAAAGAGCCTAAAGGGGAACGTACACGTGTCGGTTGGGTGCATCGGACACGTCCTGCTGAACAAAACTCACAACAGATCACTCGACTCAAGCCGTTGGAAGTGTAATCCGAAGTGGCAAGGCTTTTGAATCAAACAGGTTCAAAGCGTATTGCTCGACGCCACGCCTTGTAACGTGGGCTGCTTTTGCAAAGCCCTCGTCTGATTAATCATTCGTTTGATTCAGGAGTGTTGCATCCAAACGCTGCAACACGGTGGCACTCGAGGACTTGAGTTGCGGACCCCAGCCATTCAGTGTTGGTTGTTTCGATAGAAAGCAACAGGAACTTCTTTTTGGTGCGCGCCAAACTCTGATGATGGGCTCTTTAAAGGTATCTTGACGCTGGATTGAGACCCCTCCATGACTCCACGACCCTTAAGAATGTAGCTAGATCACTGCGGACGTTTTACACTTGCTCAAGGAACCTCAGAAATTTTTGCACGCGTAATAGAGAGTCCATGTGATTTTTAATAACCTTAATATCAGACAAAGATAACTTGAGTAAACCAAAAAATGCAGTTTTGAAATGAACTAAAGGAAAAAATGCGATGGAAACCAACCAGGCCGTATGTGGAAAAAGTAATTGCCCTCCTTGTTAAATCATAAATTAACGATTATCAACCACTAAAGCTAACATCCAAGCCAAATGTAGAAATGACGAAAATCAAACCTGACAACTTGAAGTAGCCCAAAAGATTTCAAAATCTAACGCATAATCTCCCAATTTAAAGAAATCTGGTAAAAATGATTGTAGTAGTGTGTAAACTGACCAGGACGATTTTACATAAACCGGGATCTCTGCTCATGGCTAGAAAATCCTGCAGAACATCTGGCCATCAGTTTGTGACCTTAACCTGGAACGCATTTGGGGTTATGCAGCATCTTCATTGGTTAAAAAATAAAACAAGATACAAGTTTTGGAGGGGCCTAGTCAAAGTATGCTGTTAAATCTGATTGAGATGCTGAGGCATCTTAAACAACCCTTCAATGTGGCTGAATTTGGACTGTTCTGCAAAGAGGAGTGAGCCCAAATTCTAATTTTTGTAAACCCTTGATGGTTGTTGCCACCAATTACCAATTAGTTTATTATTCAGGGCCAAATTGGTTTGAATAGGGTTTTTTTTTGCAACTTATTATATTAAACCATCATTTAAAAGCTGCATTTTATATTTAGTCTAAGCTCCTTGATCTTGATGGCAAAGCCCCGGTGGTAGATGAGATTTACCCAGAGTTCCTTAAAGTTCTGGATGTTGTGGGGTTAATTGCGTCTCTGCAACATCAGGGGCATTTCCACTGGATTGGCAGACCAGAATGGGGTCAGGGGAATTACACCCCAAAGCCTCCCTGGTAAGGTCTATTTGGAGAGGAGCATCTCTTGGATAGTCGAGCCTCGGGTTCAGGAGGAACAGCATGTTTTTTTTGTTACTGGACGAGCGCTACACCGTCAGGAGGGTCCTGGAGGGTTCATAGGAATTCACCCATCAGGTCTAAATGTGTTTTGTGGACTTAGAGAAGGCGTTCGACCTCGTCCCTCGGGAAGTCCTCTGGGGGTACTTCGGGAGTTCGGGGTACCGGGCTGTTAGGTTCCTGTACGACCGGTGTCAAAGATTGGTTCGCATTGTTGGCAGAAAGTCGGACCTGTTTCCAATGAGTCGGACTCTGCCAAGCTTGCCCTATGTCATGGATTCTGTTCCCCTTTAAGGACAAACATTTCTCGACACAGCCATGGTGTTGAGAGGATCCGTTTTGGTGTCCTGAGGATCGCGTCTCTGCTTGTTGCAGATGATGTTGGCTTCATTGAGCCGTGATCTCCAGCTTTTACTGGACCATTTCGCATCCAAGTGGATAGAAAATCAGCAACTCCAAATCCGAGACCATGGTCCTGAGCCGGAAAAGGGTAGAGTGCCTTCTCCAAGTCGGGGATGAGTGCCTGGCTCGAGTGGAGGAGTTCAAGTATCTCGAGTTTCCTCCTCAGGATGTCTGGGGGGTGCATACGAGTTCACCCAACAGGTCTAAATGTGTTTTGTGGACTTAAAGAAGGCGTTCGACCTTGTCCCTCGGGAAGTCCTCTGGGGGTACCTCGGGAGTTCGGGTTACCAGGCTGTTAGGTTCCTGTACGACTGGTGTTAAAGATTGGTTCGCATTGTTGGCAGAAAGTTGGATCTGTTTTCGAAAAGGGTAGAATGCCTTCTTCAAGTCGGGGATGAGGTCCTGGCTCAAGTGGAGGAGTTCAAGTATCTCGAGGTCTTGTTAACAAATGCCCTGAAACAGTCTGTCGTGGTGAGCTGGAAGGCAAAGCTCTCGATTCACCGGTTCTACGTTCCCACCCTCATCTATGGTCACGAGCTCTGGGTAGTGAACGAAAGAACGAGATCATGGATACAAGCTGCTGACGTGAGTTTTCTCTGCAGGGTGTCTGGGCTCTCCTCTAGAGATAGGGTGAGAAGCTCAGTCATCCAGGGGGGGCTCAGAGTCGAGTCCTCCACATCGAGAGGAGTCAGTTGAGGTGGCTCGGGCATCTGGTTAGGACGCCTCCCTGATGAGGTGTTCCGGGCGAAGCAGAAATATTTAAAAATATGAATGTATTATTGCTTTTATTTAAAAGGGACCAGTTTTTCTTACTTTATTACTACTGATAAACTGTCGTCATTAATAATTTCTCAATGTAATTTTGATCCGAATTGCCAGTTTACAGTTGCCTGTTGTGCAAAATATTGTAACTTTTTTCAGTTCTGAGCTATGTGTTCTTGCAGCTAGCCTACAGTTGGTTGCTTAACAGACATGCTGCTCACTTTTTGTTTTTCTTTATTTCTCAACCAGAAACCTTTCTAAACAGCCAGATTTGTCTTATTAGTATGCAAGAATAAAGTGTGGTTGCCTTTTTTCAGCTGGCCGACTTTCTTTGTGCAGCAACAAGTAGGGGAGAGGTACCACTGGATTGTAATTTTTGTACATCCATCCATCCATCCATCCATCCATTTTCTATACCCGTCAATCCTATGCAGGGTTGCGGGGGGGCTGGTGCCTATCTCCAGCGGTCAAGGGGCGAGAGGCGGGGTACACCCTGGACAGGTCGCCAGTCCATCGTCATATTCCTAGTAAAGTCTGTTTCACTTTGGCCATAAAGAGGGAAAGTGATGTTGATTAGTTTTACCCCTCTTCAAGGCCACGTCTACACGAAGCCGGTGCGTTCCCTATCCGATCTATTCCTCGTTCTGGAGGAGGGTTCTGTAAACACGGCGTAGTCACAAGAGATATCTGTAATTTAAGAGCCTATAATTTTTGTAGAGCTAGATAAAACTCCAATCATTCAAGCACTTTCTGTTCCATCTTTTAACAAAGATTCTAATTTATCGGCAGAAAATGTAAACCTTCAGTATACCTTTATTCCAGTTACCCGGCCTTGCCAGTGTTTGTTTTTGTACCTAGTTTCTAAACAGGATGGCAACATGCACAGAGAGATCATCATTACACTCAGGATTTTAATGGATAACATCTCTATTTATTTTAGAAAATAATTATAGAAACTTAATCAGCAGCCAATTAAGGAGGCTCACAAGAGGAGATAGACGTCTGAGAGCGAAACAATTATCCCCTCTTTATCAGGAAATTATTTGATGTAATCGCCCAAAATTGGCATCTTGAAAACCCAGAAGGGACAAATTAAATATTTTGTTGGTTTTTGACGATATAAAAAGTTGTATTTATTGTCTTTTGACACCAAAAATAGAGCAACTCTACTGATAAATGATCACCATTATATATTGTTCACGTTTTAGAATAAATTACATTTTACTTTAAGCATAAACTGACTTTCATTCAAGATATAGCTAACTACTATAGGTGCCAACTGATTTGGTCTTGTTGGACCTCAGTGCAGCATTTGGCACTGTTGATCATATTACGACGACTGGAGAGCTGGGTCGGTCTCTCTGGTACAGTGCTTGACTGGTTTGAGTCTTGCCTAAAGAACAGAGACTTCTTTGTGTCAATAGGAAACTTTTCATCAGAACAAACAGAAATCACATGTGGGGTTCCACAGGGCTCCATCTTGGGGCCCCTCTTATTTAATATCTACACGCTCCCGCAAACCTAGATTATAACATGTAATAAGATTAGTTACCATAATTACGCAGATGATTCTCAACTGTACATTACAATGTCACCAGGTGACTATAAACCAATTCAAAGGTTAAGCAGATGCATACATGACGGGCGATATGGCCTCAAATCTATATTGCAATATAATCTAAAGCGTGTGCGATAACGATATTTATTGCGATATGCTGTTTTCTACTGTTTAGCCTATATGTGTCAAAAAGACATTCTCACATTCCAGACACATTGCAGCAGAACAACTTCAAAAAAGTATCGGAATCAGAAAGGGTTTTTATTGCCAAATGACGTTCTGGTCCGAATGGACCGGAGCCTCCTGCCTGAGGGGAGCAGGTCAAACAGTCTGTGTCCAGGGTGAGAAGGGTCGGCTGTGATCCGACCTGCACGCCCAAGTGTCCGGGAGGTGTACAGGTCCTGCAGAGATGGGAGTCTGCAGCCAATCACCTTCTCAGCAGAGCGCACAACGTGCTGCAGTCTCTGTTTGTCCCTGATGGTGGCGCCAGCATACCACACGGTGATGGAGGAGGTGAGGATGGACTCCATGATTCCAGTGTAGAACTGCATCATGGTCCGTGCTGGCAGGTTGAATTTCTTCAGCTGCCTCAGGAAGTACATCCTCTGCTGGGCCTTCTTTATGACCGAGGTGATGGTGGCTTCCACTTGAGGTCCTGGCCTCATGACAGCCATGACATGCTAACAGATCAATTTCCGGGCAGCAGAGATGGCATTCCACAGAAGCATGTCGTGGGTAACGCTATCAGTTGTTGGCAAGCACTGCTAATCCACCTCATTTGCTTTTGCTGCTCCTCTTTAAATCTGTCTGGCCATATGGTTAGAAAGATGTTGGAAGGAAGTAGGGGATATGATCATTGTCCATTTTGATGGATGGAGGAGATGATTTGAACTTCCTACTCTCTGGTCTTGCTCTGTATCCATGACGCCTCCTTTTGAACTCCTCAGGGATTTGCTAATAAGCTGCTCCCGATTGGAAAAAAAACGATACCTTGTTGCCATGGATACGCATCATAACAACTGTCCAGAAGTAAAAATGTAAGATGAACCAGAGAAAATAAAATGGCCAAACATGAAACTCCTCAACCGAAAAAATGAAATGAAAGAAAATCTCCGTTACCCAAAGCTAAATATGTCTGAAGTTGTTTGAAAGCACCAAATAGAACATGGTTAAAAAGGGAGAAAAAAAATCTGCTTCATTCAATTAAAAGTGAAATTTTTGACTGTAACAATCACACACCAGGGCACTGCATCCCTTCCTGAAAAGCAGTAATATAACTCTTCTTTCTGAGTCCCCAAATTCAACCAGACAACTTCTCTGCCTGTTTTTTATTCTTCATTCTTCTCGTGTGTCAGTGTTTTGCCATGCTGTGGCGTCCTGACAGCAGCCTTCTCTGATCAAAGAGGCTGAGTCTTGCCGTTCGGGCTGTAGCGAGGACACACAAGGAGGTTTTCTAAGAGGAACTATTTCAGAGATCAAAAAGGGAAAGCACAGCGGATTTCCTCTTTTCTCTTTCTACAGGCTGTGATCCAAACCGAGGAGTTTCATTGATGTAATCTCGCCTCCCGAGTTGAGGAATCCTCCTCCTGCTCTGCAACAGCGAACCTAATTTGTGTCTTATTCACAGGTAGCAAGCGTGCAGCTAACAATTGTTTCCATTTAATTCGTGAGAAGCTGAATGAGTTTAATTCATCCTGATTCTATCTATATCTGCAGTTCTTTGTGCCTTTTTGAGTTTTAGATCCAAGTGTCTTTGTGGTTATTTTTCAACACAGGTTTTCCTGAATTCACACTTTCTCTCCAGTTAGACCAAGATTGCAAAAGCCAAATGTGGGACACAAGCTTTCTGTTGAATGATGCCCGACCCAGGAAGACACCAAAATTAAATGTATTACATCTAGGTTTTGCATTTTTGATGCTACAGTTTAATATTAGCTACTTTCCTGATATCGGGGTGTTTGATTTGACAAACATATTCGCCTCTGAAGGGAAATTATTCAAAGTGGAGTGAAAACCTCATCGTTTTGTTGGCACTCAAGTTTGCATTTGCACTCTTTGATGTTCTGTCTGAAATCCCAGCTGAAAGGAAGACTGGGAATTCAAGGAAAATAGTACGCTGCGGGTAAATGAGGCAAAACTAAAATGCATCACAGCTGGAGTACGGGGATTTTCTTCTGTTTCTGAGTGTTGCAACCGAATTTCTAAACTTTCGAAGCAGAGGATAAATGTCATAGAGAACTACAATATTGATTCATAATTTAAAACAATTACATATGATCTTTTGTACCAGATTGTCTTGGTTGTGTTCTTGATAGTTTTTACAATTCTTTACATTTACAAAGGACTAGTTAGAATGTACCAGTGGGAAAAGCAGTTTTGTACCCAGTATGGTTGTGCAAATATAGAATCTAGTGAAAGTTGCAGGTGGACTTTTTATCAGCAATTCTGATGGTTTGCATCTCCTGTAGCTATCAGTATTACAGCAGATCTGAAGAAGCCTCTGACTAAAGACATTCTGTTGTTGTATGGTAGTTTGATGAACAGGCTCGGCGCAAATAAGTCAGGTATCGGGCCCGCCCAAAACAGATTATAGCGCCTGTGTAAATTAAGTTGCAACCATGCAATATATTGACACAAGACAACCAGCAGAGGGTGCTGTAGGCTATTTATCTGGACTTTTGGAGGCAGTAAAGAAGATACCTTGATACGGTTGAATGCCAAAATGGACATTGGAGCTTGGCTCAATAAAAACAAAACCAAAGTTAGCACAGGGGATGATGCTAATACATCACCAGTCTTGGAGAGGCAAGTGCAACCTTGAGTGACATTCTGGTCCTCACTTCATACCAGCAGGTGGCGGTAATGCACCAATTTGTTGTTTGGCAGTCTCCAATAAACACGAAAAAGAAGAAGGGCTAATATGAGCATGCGAATAGTAGTTATGAGAACTTTGAGAGAAATACACACTAGGAGGGGAATTATCGAGGTTTTGAGCGGCAGATTAAGTAGGATTGTGGACTTGAGGCTTGTTGGGGACTCGAGGTTTTACTAGAGAACATTAACTGGACTGCTGTCGACGTAAAAAGATATGACACGTTTCTTTGAATAGTGAGTTGCACATTATCTTGCTTTTTGAGTGGTTTGACAAAAGCGTTAGCTGTGTCCAGATGGGGGCGGAGTAGCCAAAAATTGTACTCAAGTAAAAGTACAAAGTAGTCATCCCAAAAATAACTTGCGTAAGAGTAAAAAAGTATTTGGTAAAAAGGCTACTCAAGTATTGAGTTCTTGTTTTGAGATCGTAACATATAATTTCATATTTAAATATATAAATTGATGTGCAAATTCTGAAGATTCAAATAAATAGAAATACCTGACATAATCGTAAAATAACAAATTTCACAAGAACATTTTTCCAAATACATTTTTTTTCCAAGTAAAACCAATATTTACAGTAGGTAATGTATGTAAACTCAGCAAAAAAAGAAACGTCCTCTGACTTTCAACTGTTTTTACTTTCAGTAAACTTAATGTGTGTAAATATTTGTATGAACACTAAAAGAGTCAACACCATAAGACATAAACTAAAAATGTTTCACAGACATGTGACTAACAGAAATAGAATAATGTGTCCTTGAATGAAGGGAGGCTCAGAATCAAAAGTACCAGTCAGTATCTGGTGTGGCCACCAGCTGCTTGAAGTACTGCAGTGCATCTCCTCCTCATGGACCAGATTGGTCAGTTCTTGCTGTGAGATGTTACCCCACTCTTCCATCAAGGCACTTGCAAGTTCCTGGACATTTCTGGGGGGAATGGCCCTAGCCCTCACCCTGCGATCCAACAGGTCCCAGACGTGCTCAATGGGATTGAGATCCGGGCTCTTCGCTGGCCATGGCAGAACACTGACATTGCTGTCATGCAGAAACTCATGCACAGAACGAGCAGTATGGCTGGTGGCATTGTCCTGCTGGAGGATCATGTCCGGATGAGCATGCATAAAGGGTACCACATGAGGGAGGAGGATGTCTTCCCTGTACCGCAAGGCATTGAGATTGGCTGCAATGACAACAAGCTCAGTCCGATGGTGATGTGATATACCGCCCCAGACCATGACGGACCCCCCACCTCCAAATCGATCCCGCTCCAGGGTACAGGCCTCGGTGTAACGCTCATTCCTTCAACGATAAACACGAATCCGTCCATCACCCCTGGTGAGACAAAACCGTGACTCATCAGTGAAGAGCACTTTTTGCCACTCCTGTCTTGTCCAGCGAAGGTGGGTTTGTGCCCATAGGCGGCGTTGTTGCTGGTGATGTCTGGTAAGGACCTGCCTTACAACAGGCCTACAAGCCCTCAGTCCAGCCTCTCTCAGCCTATTGCGGACAGTCTGAGCACTGATGGAGGGATTGTGTGTTCCTGGTGTGACTCGGGCAGTTGTTGTGGCCATCCTGTACCTGTCACGCAGGTGTGATACTCGGATGTACCGATCCTGTGCAGGTGTTGTTACACGTGGTCTTCCACTGCGAGGATGATCAGCTGTCCTTCCTGTCTCCCTGTAGCGCTGTCTTAGGCGTCTCACAGTGCGGACATTAGCCACATCAGCAGTCCTCATGCCTCCCTGCAGCATGCCTAATGCACGTTCACGCAGATGAGCAGGGACCCTGGGCATCTTTCTTTGGGTGTTTTTCACAGTCGGTAGACAAGTCTCTTTAGTGTCCTGCGTTTTTAGAACTGTGACCTTAAATGCCTACTTTCTGTAAGCCGTTAAGGTCTTAACGACCATTCCACAGGTGCATGTTAATTAATTGATTATGGTTAATTGAACATGCATGGAAAACATTGTTTAAACCCTTTACAATGAAGATCTGTAAAGTTATTTGAATTTTTACAACATTATTGTTGAAATACACAGTCCTGTAAAAGGGACGTTTCTTTTTTTGCTGAGTTTATATTACAGCAGGGTAAGGTGGCCCCCACTTGATCTCCAAATGCCACAACAGCCTCAGCAGATAGAAAATAATGATAAAATGAAGAAGCTTGTGTACAAACAAGAGGTCTCACTTCAACATAAAGTTTCATGCATTTTTGATTAAAACAAGCATTTAGTTTCGGTCAGTAAGGTTACTCCCTGTGGGTAGAGTAGCCAGAAACACTACTCAAGTAAGAGTAACGATACTTCATAAAAATATTACTCAAGTAAAAGTAAAACCTCTCCAAAAGTACTTTTTTCCCCCCAAAAAAGTGTCTAAAGTTATGATTGTATCCTTCATTGGCAGACATCATTGGAATCTGAAGAATCTAAGCTTTCCAATGATGTCTAATATATAGATGTACATAGAAAGGGTGTTACAAAAAAGAAGGCAGATTTGATCCAGAAGTATGTAATGTACCACAGATGGGATGCAAAAACTAGAAGGGGTTAAATAAAAAGACTGTTTACTGCCTTTTTAATGAGCCGTAGCCCCCTCGGCTAAATTCCTCTGGCGCCGGCCCTGTTGACTATTAATAAGATGCTCAGGGTAAGAAACTGTCACTACGGCTACAGCTGTTGTTTACAAATGGTGCTCTGCCGAGGCGACCTGGAGATAAAAGTCTGTGTCCAGTATGTGTGGGGTCTGCAGGGATGTTAGTCGCTCTTTTCCTCACCCTAGAACCGTGCAAGTCCTGGATGGAGGGAAGGTCAGCCCTGATGATCTTCTCTGCAGACCTATCAGCATAACATTTTATTACAACGTTAAAACTTAAAAACAAAATAAAATACAGCATGGTTTCAGTTTGCGCTTAAGAAAAGGCTTAAAAAATAAGAGTTTAGGAGGTTTTGTTAGCTTCCAAGCTAATGGGTCAAGTGATGTTTGACTCCCTTTTTTTCTTTCTCAAAGTATACTCATAATTATTGATATTACCAAATCCTTTAAATAAGACGATTTTCGACGAGACTGAACGTCTGCTTCCCCCTAAGATGCTGTTTTTTTTTTTGTTTCAGGGAAGCATCTGCTCGTTCACACGAAAGCGTTCCACAAGGTTTATGTGCGAGAGCATCAGCAAGATGGCAGCCATTTTAATTTACTAAGCAAAAGAAAAGCGAAATGATGCCAGAATCAATAGACAAGACGCACTCGCAGCCACATCCAACAATGGACTTTTCATAGACTCGGCAGTTTTCCACAGAGATCTGGAGGGGCGTGCTCGACGGACCGCGCGCGCACGAGTCGATGGTGCAGTTGCGAGATGCTCACCTTCCTCGTCACATGGTTCACACACAGTGTGTGGTTACCAAGACAACAAGTAGTGGAGTGGGTAGGCTCTCTGGGGATTGCTGTGTGTGTTTCTGTCTGTATGCGTGTGAGAGAGAGAGAGAAAGAGAGAGAGTCGGAGTTGCTATTGTATTCTGTGCTCGCTCTCCCAGGTTTGCTGCAGAAAGAATCGAGCGCTGAAACACAGCGAAGCGGCGAAGCGTGCAGCCAGGCTTTACCATGCCCGACTCTTCTTTAAGTGTGTGTCTCTCTGTGTGTGTTTTCCTCTGCTGCTTTCCCCCCCCCCCATTTCGGTCACACGATTAAGTCCAAGGTGACTCCTGAGATGAAAAATGGACAGCCTTCATCTGTAAGGATGAGCGCAGGGAGGAGGAGGAAGCCCAATTATGCATTTTAATCTGTTTTTTCAATTATTAACAATCAAACGTATCCGCATAAAGTGCCTTTACATCCAGGTGTGCACAGAACCCTGTTTTTAGAATGGATGGTGTTGAATTATTTGCACCATTTAATCGATTCAGATGAATAAATAAATGTAAACTGCTCATTTTACATGACTTCTGATCACATATCTGCTTAATGAATTATTTTATTTCTATAACTCCTCCTAATGGTATTAATTTCATGCAAAAAAAACAACAACCTTACTTGGTGTTTCCCTCCTTTCTTATTAAGTATTTTCTAGCTTCTGCAGGGATATGTTCAGTTGATTTCAGGGCAATTTGTCACGTGCATCTTTCAGTAGTGTGGTGTTTCAAAAATATCGCCAGCAGTAGCAGGCTCAGTTCGAACCCTTATTTAACAGACGTTTGATTCATTAAATATCGTAAAATCTAGAATATCAAACTAGCACAAATTTGAAAAAAAAAGGCAATCCTGAAGCTGCAGTTGCAGGACAATTTCCAACCTACTTTGTTTTTTTGTATTGTTCTCCAATGGAGTTAGAAAAACAATTGCTGAATCCTATTATACGCATACTAACTGCATGTTGCTCTTTTTTGTTGTGTAAGTTGGATCCTAAAACATTTGGTGCCAACCCTCTATTTTAAGTTTTTTCTTTCTTTCTTTTTTTTATGAAATGTTTGAACAAAAGTTTTAATAAGTTTGCTTGCAAAAATCACAAAAAGATGCTTTTCAAATCTGCATGTTGGTTTTTTGTGATGTCTTGTTTGATAATTAAGATGATCTCTTCCATAAAAGGTCTAAAAATACTGAAAACATTGTCATTGTTCCCCACTAAACACGCCATGTCTGTTTTTACTGATGTATTTTGTTTTTTAAGATAATCTTTTCATCTCTAAGATAAAAATATTAATGGTTGCATTGTAAATATTGTCAGGGAAGCCCTTATATTGTCTACTTTGGTGTAGTATCCGTGAGGTTTAGAGACCACAACCACTTGCGAATAGCAATATCCACGAATACTTGAGACTCCCTCTAAAATAAAGGATCATTTTATTCTATTTCCATTCTAAAAACACTTTTATACTGTTTAATATGCATTAATACGTGCAGAGAAAACAGTCTTGACACAACCTCAGAAGCTAACATCCATGGTATTCCTTCTCTCTGGTCTTAGGGGTTCAGCCAATCAGTGCCAAGGAAAATTTAAATAAATGGCGCTTCTTGATAGCATGTCGAATAGCATTATGTGTAGGTATTTCAGCTTCCCAAGCTGTGTTTTATTTTAAATATTTTAGATATGCTGTACAAAAATGTGCAAATAATTTGGAGAAAATTCGTGAATACTGAACTGAAAACACTGAACCGCAATAAGAAGGGGTTCCACTATATTACTATGGGGTATACAGCGGTACATTTGTTAATCTACCTTATTAAGCACTTTGAATAATCATTCTTTAGTCTTTTGTCGGCTTTTTTACTTGGCATAAATGTGTTTGTGTCTAAGCAGAATCAATCGGGGGAAATTATTCATACCCGTTAAGCTTCTACATGTTTTCTGATGTAACAAGCATAAACTTGTAATAAATGAAATCGACACAAAGCAGTTTAAAATTATGGAAGCGCTAGGCTGCCAGAGCTGGGAAATAAATTCCGGAGCAGTTTCTCGTTCTAATGAGAAAGTATCTCGTTAGAACAAGATGGTTTCTCGTTTTAATGAGACGTGTTATATAAAAAGTTGTTATAACGAGATTTATAGCTCGTTAAAACCAAAATTAGAAAATGAGAAACTTTCTCGTTGCAACAAGATAAGAACTGCTCCTGAAGTTATTTTCCAGCTCCTGCATTTAAGCGCTTCCGTACAATTCGGTACAGTGCAAGAAAAGTTTTTTTTTTTTTTTTTTTTTACCAATTTCGAAAAGTTTTGGAAATTTACCATTTCCAAAATGTCTTACTAATTGAAAATCTGACACCCTCACCTTAATTTCTGTCCTACTGTTTTGGTTAACAGTAAAACTGTTCTCTTTTTACTTGTTATTGGTTAAGTTTTTTAAAATAAATTCAATAAAATAATGCTATTCAATAAAAATGTTCTTGTATGTAGGGGTTTTAAAACAAGGGTCCTTTTAAATGCGTCTGTATCCCCAAAATGTTAATTCTTTTTACATTGTACAAGAGTATTACATGGGAATATTAGATGAGAGGGAATAAAATACTAATTATAATCTGCGGTTTTAAACTGTGCTCGTATGTTTAAAGAGTAATTAAATTAACTGGCGTCGCTGCCTCTGTTATTTAAATTTGAATTTTAAAATGTGGGATTTATAATCTATGATTGGTTCTAATAAAATGGAGGAGGTGAGGCATGTGTGCTAAAATGTATTGGGGTTATTGTTTATAACTAAGTGTAGCTTGTGTCCACATGTACAGAATGGAAATTTGGGGATTAAAGCTGTATTTATTTTGGGTGAAAATAATAATAATACATTTTATTTGTAATGCACTTTACATCAGAGATCTCAAAATGCTACAGATTAAAAACAACAAAAGATGGGCAATTCAAGAAAAGGTAAATCTCAAAGAGAAAAAATAAATAAGTATTTAATGTCTAAATAGAACCGAAAGCTTTGCTAAAAAGAAATGTCAGCCATAAATAACAATATAAAGAGTGAATCAGAAGGTTTTTAGGTTGAATATTCCAAGCATACATCCGGATCCTTTTATATTAGCGCATAAATGACGCCACAGACCGAATGTAAATCTCTCTGGGCTTGCGTTTGTGTGCACAGATGTGCGGACCCAGTTGGTGGAGCAGCAGCGCTGCCTGGAGCAGCAGACGGAGATGCGGGTCCAGCTGCTTCAGGACCTGCAGGACTTCTTCAGGAAGAAGGCCGAGATCGAAACGGAGTATTCGCGAAACCTGGAGAAGCTCGCAGAACGGTTCATGGCCAAAACTCGCAGCACGAAAGATCACCAGCAATACAAGTAGGTTTAAATGTGTGCCTGTGCTGCAGTAGCTTAAAAAAAGGTTGCTGGTGTGGTATACAAATCAGTATGATGCACCAATCGATCTGCTGGAGATCAAAACAGCTATTTACGAGTGATCAGTTGGTATTGGTGACTTGCAGGTCAAAAAACTGAAATCATAATTTGTTTCTCCAGTTAATTTATGCTTCAAAACTTAGTACTTGAACACATTTTGAGCTGTAAAAAACAAAAATCCCCCAATAGCATGCAGCTTGTTGCACTTATCACAAAAAGGTCAAGTGGATATGCTTCAAATCTTCTTGTTTCTTCACTTTCTGTTGGATTCAAAACCAGATGAGACCCAAAAAGAAAAACCAGAAACTGGCATTACTATAAAGCCTTTTTATAAAAAATAAAAAATTTATTTAAACAAAAACTATGAAACCTCTTTTTAAGTACCTCTGCATTCATTAAGGTGTGACTCAAGTGATAAAATCATCAGGTACACAGAATATTTAGCCATCTTTGTTATTTTAGATATATTTATGCTTTTTTTTTTCAAAAAGAAAACTAAGCCGATCAAAACATTTTTTGAATTATTTTAGCAGCCAGTAATTCCCCCCACCAAAGGGCTTCTCGTGGTTGGTTTCTCACCGAGTTCTTAAGTGGTTCTATAAGAAAAGGTGAGGAACCGGTTTGGTTTTTGCCACAGCCAGAATCTGGAGTGACAAACAGATTCAAGCAGAAATGTAAGAATTCTGGCGATGTTAAAAAGCAGAACAGCGTTATAAACGGAGCTTTAAACGAAGTTTATAAATGTAGCTGTAGCAGCTCTAAGCAGAGCGTTGATCTAGATTGTTACTTGATGGTTTTTAATTATTTTTGGTCATTATGAAGTTCTGTGTTTTTACAGTGTTTGTCCTGAATTTAGCAGAATAAGATTAAAACATGGTGTTTGCCACATAAATGCCAAACGGGTATTTAGCTAGTTGACAACATTGGCTAGCTAGGCTAGCAGCAACAGCTGAAACAATTTCACAGATTAATCTCTGTTTCTAGAGGTATTTATTTGGGGTTTACTCAAAAGTAAAACATTTAAATAATTACGGAACAACTCTGAAAGCAATGAACAACAAAAAAACCGTAAGGAACCAAAATATTTAAAATGTTATACCAAAATGTATTTGTTAGCATCTGAGCTAACGGGTCAAGTAGCTCCTTCCTAATTATTTGTTTTTTGTAATTCGTAACATTTATAATGTCTCTATATTTATTTCTAAAGCCATGATTTTTAAAACTTTTTTTAATTTATAATTATATTGTTTTAATTCCAGAAAGGACCAGAATCTTCTTTCTCCTGTCAACTGCTGGTACTTGTTGTTAAACCAGGTTAGTTGTTTTCCAAAAGAATTTAAGAGACACAGAGAAATAATCTGTTATTTTAACCATGGTTGTTTTGCGGGGGGGTTTTAAGGTGAGAAGGGAGAGCAAGGACCACGCCACCCTCAGCGACCTCTACCTGAACAACGTCATCAGTCGCCTGACGCACATTAGCGAGGATTCGGCTCGCCTCCTGAAAAGGGTGAGGCCTTACGTTATCGTCATAGGCGCCAGTTAGATGTGGCCAGTCAGCAGTTTTTGTTTTTCTTTCTCATGTTGCTAGCAATAAAAAAAGCAGGTGAAAGGATTGTTTATTCTTGTTTATTTTACATTAATTCAAAACTCTAACCTACAGGAAGAGGACTGGAGCAACATTTTTTTTATTGTTTTGATATGAAATGACTTAAAAACTGAACTACTGTTGTATGAAAACGTAACTATTTCTGACCTCTGGTTATCGTTATATATTTTATTTGTATGCTTGTTGTTTTATGTTCTCAATACAAATTTGTAACTTATGATAGTAATTTTAATTTTAATGGTAGAAATGGCTAAATATGTTAAAAAAATGGACCGAACCAGAACTTTGTTAGCGAACGCATCTTTCAACAGCAATAAGAATCATAACACGCTCTGAACTGTAACTGATTTACTCATCTGAAACAAAGTCAAGCTAAATGTAAACATCACTGATAATAGAGAAAAACCTGCTGATGTCCAAATGGCTACCAGTAGCATCCAATCAGCCCAAACTCCTTATTCTGGATAAAACGCAAGTCGGCGGAATCCCTGTTGATGAGAAGGGATTTCCCCAGCAGTTACTGTCAGCTATGTCAGCTTGTACCATTTTATAGATTTAAAAAAAAAAATACAATCAAATCTCCAGTCAGTTCTATACATTCAACATTTTTAAGTTATACAACATAACAAAATCTAATTCATTTCAGGAATTGAAAGGAAGGAATTCAGGAAAAAAGGTTATTTGTTTAATGCTTCAAAGTAAAAAGAAAAAAAAAAAGTCATATCCACAACTGTATTTATTTTTCTTGATAAGAATCTACCGAAAACGTACCGAACCGTGACTTTTTTGTACCGTTGTACCCCTAATGTATAACTTTTATCTGTTGGAATGGTCTATTTTTCTTTTCTTTTGTGTTTTCATGACATGCTAACTATTCTTTTCCCAACCTTTCAAGATTTTTAGGTTTGGTACAATTTAATTTGAACACAAATCAAAAAAGCATCGAATACGTGAAGTTTGCATGTCTAGAGAACCTGACAACATCGATGAGCGATTGCCACACTTCATTACTATAAAGATATTGACTACTTGCTTCTTTAAATAAACTGTGCAGACCTCTTCAAGTGCTGTGGGTCAGAAACATCGGCTGAGCGGCGTTGGATATGAATAAATGGATGTGACCGCACACAAACAAATGTATTCATAATTGAAGTGGAGCTCGTCTGCCTGCTCTGCTGAACCCCTGCCTCATGCATTAAACAGCTGAGCAGTTTGGGGAAGGAGTTATGTGGCAGCATCAATATTGCATTATGTTAAAATGTCTGGAATCCCAGGATGGATGAATCCCATTCGCAAAGCGCCCACGGACCATCAGCGTCGTCATGGCCACTCGGCTGGATGTCTCCTCTCGGCGTCCGTCCTCTGAGCGCGCAGTTTGATGTGATGGCGGTCCTCTGTTATAGAACTGCTGGCAGTCACTGCACTTTAGTTGGCATGAATAAAAGACGAGCCGGAAGGCCGATTAATAATGAACACGGCGAGCTAAAGTTAGAGGCGGCGGAGAGCGAGCTTGTGTGTTTAATTTGTTAAAGTCCACAGCAGGCCCAGCAGAGCTCTGCGAACTTTACTACTCATTGAAATCAACTCTTTTACTGCAGTAATGACAAAAAGGAAACATGTAGAGACCTGCGCACAGAGATGAATCCCAGATTTATCCAGGCAAAGCCAGTACTATCTATTCAAACTGACTTTGATGATTAATGCCTTTAAAACAGAATATGCCCACAAAAGGAGGCTAAAAACGCAACATATCAGTTTGAAACTTGCTTACAAAAAACTTATATTACAACTAAAGAGATTCCTAGAAGGGTGTATGCTTCTAAAATGACTAAAACAACCCCTTTATAGTTTAATGTAATTGTTTTCTGTGTCTAGCGCCACTCAACCGACAGGCAAATGTGAAGCCAATGCGGTAGTGACAAAAAAAAGTGCAGTTCCCTCCTCATCCACTAGGGGCTGGCTGCAGAAAGGAGCAAGTTCCCATTGACTCCCATGTTAAAAATGCCAACTTCATAGCAGAAATAAACATGTTTACAGCCTGGTTCAAAATAACCATTTTAGGTTTAATAGGTCAAGTTTACCGTCATGACAACTCTGAGGGGGATGGATTTTTTTATAACTCATCTAACTTTCATATAGTTAGTGGAAGTTATGGAACAACAAGGCTTCATGATTTCAAGATGTAATTTAAGCTTGAAATTATGAATAATAAGGGGCGTGTCCTTTTGATTGACAGGTCTCAGATGAGCTTTCTGAGCTATCGCTGGTGGCTAGCGGCTAGCGGCTAGCCCCCTGCTTGCTCCAGGGAAGGCCGGAGCCTCAGCCTCACATTAAAAGTCTCGGCTATTTAGTTTCTCTGAACTTGATCATCAGTTCATATTTAATATTTATTTGTGTTCAGATGTTAATCGTGCTCTTAGTGGACAAGGTTGGCTTGCTGTGGTATTGATCGCACTGACCATCCAAGGAGTCTCTGCTCCATTTTATTTCAGTAAGAAAAATTATATCAGAAATTTTTTTTCTTTCTGTGCATTTAAGATGACGCTGCTTGGATCTAAAATGGGTTAAATAATCACATTTCTTCTTTACTTTACATATTGATTATTAAAGCTTGTTTTAATTAAAATTCACATCGTTTTAGTGAAAGTTATGGACCAACAAGGCTTCATGATTTTATTTTATTTTTTCAATCATTGGGGTAGCAGAGTCACTCAACCGCGGTTTTCTGGCTAAAAGTGCCCGCTAGCCTCTGTTAGCTTGATTTAGCGCTGGATTCGCTCAGTTAGCTCATAGCTACATCGGCTCAGAGTTTGATGGGTATCAATTATCCGCCCCCACCCTCACAGCCCCACTCTCAGCTCCACCTCTTTGCCCACTTTGCCCATTTTTTGTATTTCCTGGACTAGACGAGATACCTGACGAAGCCAAGTCGGCGGTGGTGGGAAACGCCCACTGGGCTTCAATTCAGCTCTTCAGAAACCTACGGGTGACGTCACAGAGGCTCCGCCCATCTTATATATACAGTCTATGCACTCAATATTGAGCATTCAAGGTCTAGTCTCTTATGCCTACACAAATGTACTCGTATTTCACTCTAAGACAGTTGAAAGGACTTTAACGTTGACATTACTTCAAACTGAAAAAATCTTATATCGGGCAGATGATGATCTTTATAAATCTTTTACATGTTTTCAAAAAAATAAACATAAGCAGGCATGGGCGTAAACAACCATGGGGTACGCGTGGGACATGTCCCCCGCACTTCCCGTGTCGGTGCCCTGCGTCACCCGCACTTTTTTTCAGCCTTTACAGCCGTCTTAACCGTTACCATCTGGTAACAGATTTTTCCGAGCCGTCTTTGAATGCACGGTAAGCTAACGCAAACAGTGGGTCGTCGTCAAGTGCTAGAGAGAGCAGTGCAGCACCACATGTCTAACAAGCCAGCCACAACCTGCAAAAGGCAAAAAACTTTGGATAGGGAGAGAAAATAGTCTCAAAAGATCTCTGTGTGTGTAATAGTGGATTTGTAACTTGTGTCAGCCTGTTTGTGTGTAACTTAGGTTAGTTGTATGTGTAAAACATGAATTGTAACCCGTAAAAACATTTTGTGCGTAACTTCGGGTACTTGCTGTTGTGTGTTCAACTGTACACAAAAATATCAAGAAAGTACGAGTACAAAATACATTTACTCACGCACCATTTCAAATTACACAAACTTAAAACTAACTACGAATTCAAAACGACTCATACGCATATAAATTGTTAAATACTACGCACCAATCGCCTGATGCACACAGACAAAACCACGTTTACGGACAGATTAAGGTTACGAGGATTAAGTGCACGAGGAGTTTTGAGACTGATTTCACGTCTCAAGATTTGTGCGTGCATGATGCGTTTAAATGCTGGTAGAATGCTGGGACATCTGAGTTTTCTTATTCTGATCCCTCTAAACTTGCTGTTGAAGTGGCAAAAACGTTTGTATGTAAAAGCAAGAATATCTCAGCACTGCTTAGTTGTAACACATAGACTAAAATGTTACAAATACTTTAGTTAAACAGATACATTTTTAACTAAAACAATCTTTTCTGACTGAATATAAACATTTAAAAAATCACAACGTTATGTAAACTAGTTTAGTTTCTGAGCTGCTTAACTCCACGATGAAGCTTTACTTCATCATGTCCAAGTGTTCATTTGGACCATCCTGTCGTTATTATCTCTGTTGTCTAACTCGAAGACAGCAAATGTCTTTTCGAACAGCTGGCTGAATATTTCTTTACTAAAACTTGTCTTTGCTTTAAATAACAAAATCACAGTGAGAACTAAAATATGACTATTTGACTACAAACATGGAATAGACATTTCGGAAGTGCATTTTTGCTGATTATTTTACATTTTTTTATCAGTTTTATTGTTGTCCTGGAATAATCACTTTATTAGAGGACTTTAATCAGACCCTTGTGGATGTAAAAAGTCAGTTTTGTTTGAGATGGATTAGTTTTTGTCACATTTATTGGACTACAAAGGGGTGAGTCACAGATTTTATCTCCTTCTGCAGGGGGGTGTGTGTTGGCAAAAGCACTCGTGCCTACAGTTATGACTGTATCATTGATTGGCATCCATAATTGAAATCACAAGACTCTTGGCTTTCTATTGATATAAAATATGTATAAGTTCATAGAGGTTAGAAGTCAGAATTTCAGTGGATTTCAACCAGCAACAGGGCTAGCCCTGAATTGGAACACTAACGGGTAAGCCATCCATCCATTCATTGTCTATGCCACTCGTGGGGATAACTAAACCAGCACACTCATGTAACCTTGATTAAACGGCTGTTTAACCACTGAGGAAAAGTATTACTGAGTGTGAGAGGATGATAAATCACACAATAGGTCACTGAAAAAAAAACGTGTCCCCCTCACTTCTGAGATCATGGTTACGCCCTTGTAAGCAGGACATCCATCCATCCTATCCGACGATTCCTGAGGGAACCCAAACATTTCAGAGGCCAGAATGTCTACGTAATGCTTTTATGCCTCGTCACCACCGAGCGGTACGGCATGGGTTGTTTAGGGTCGGTACGCTTCATGGTCCGGCATATTCAGCAGAGTGCTTCCACCACAAGTGGTACTTTCACTGGGCAGGCGGGGTTAAACCTAAACGCCTTATATAGTGCGACAGCAAACGTGACGCACTAATATGACATCCAATCAATGGACTGTGTTGTGTGACACCAGTAGCTCCGCCCTACCCATACCGTACCATCATCACAACTGAATGGGGCCCAGGAATAGTGTGGTACGGGTCGATAGTTTGGGAACCGCACCAACCCGTGTCTTACTGCTCGGACCCAGGCCCTTCTAGACAGTGCAAAATCCATAAGAGGTTCACCAACACACGATTAGCCTAGCACAGCTTTAGCTAGTCGATGTTAATGTCAATGTTATTGCCACCTACTGGCATTAGTACTAAAAGTTTTTGTTAAAATTTTTAGAGTCTAAATGGATGCAGACTGTTTGACAAAAGAAAAACATATATAGCATCGACCTATACACTCAGCCCAAATGCCTAACGTCATATTAGTGCGACGATAAACATGACACGCTAATACGTCTCTAGTTGTCGCAAGTGGTGATCTGTTTCTGTTCCCCAATCAACGGACTGTGATGTATGATGGCTGTAACTCCGCCCAAACCGTATCGTACCTTTATATTACATGTTTGTTTGTTTTGTTTTTTGTTTTTTAAAGCACCAAATCATGTAAAGCACCTTGAATTACCCTGTTGTTGAAAGTGTGCTATACAAATAAAATTGCCTTGCCTTTGTCCCATGGACATAGAGCTAAAGGGGGCCTCAGAATGGTGCGGTACGGCTCGGTCATGTGAATCAGTTTTACAATGGAAGCAAACAAAATAGCGCACCAAACCACACCAACTCGTGCCGTACCGTTCAATGGAAACGAGAAATTAGTGAGCACTAGTTCCCCTCCAGGGTCTCCTCCCAGTGAGACGTGCCTGGAAAAGGTCCAACAGGAGAGGCCTCCAGGCAGAATCCAGATCAAATGTAAAAAACCACCTCAACAGACTTTAAACTGACGAACCTCCTCACTGTCTGTAAACCTATCCTAATCGCCCTACAAAGGAAATAATTTCTGGCGCTTGTCTCATATGATTCATGACCAGGTTGGAGTTGGAATTGAAAAATACTGGTCAACCAAGAATTTTACCTTTATTGCAGACCAGGCCCCATCCTGTCTATGCATCTACTGCTCACTTTTGCATTCAACAAAACACCAAGATACATGAACTCCTTAGCTACCAACGAAGGCTCAATCCATCTGAAAATAAGTTTTACAGTTCAGAACAATGGAGTAGACCCACATCCGGACAGCTTCACACCCTCCAGCCAATATTATGAACACAGTTTTAGCTTCCCTCCAAACTCTGGACGTCCAAGTCCATCTTTTATTGCTATTTAACGTCAACCAGTAATGGTACACTATTAAACAATGAAAAATATGTAGAAAACTGGACTTTTAGTCCATAAGTTCCATCAAAATTTAGCCTAATAATCAACCTCAATCACCTTTCCAAGACATTTAGACATCTTTACAGAAATGTCTCTTCAACTTCTCACTTTTAAACCAAATTGTCGTGTTGTTCAGATGGAAGGAAACACTGTCTTTTCAACGTAAGTCATAAAACCTCCTTGTGAAATGGACAATCCAGCCGCCATGACGGCTCTGAGAGGGTAAAGATAAAGATCTGCTGCCTTTGACAGCCACACTCCTCCTCCCGAATCTGAGGTCGCACCATAGTTTATTAAAAAAACGTCGATATAAAATTAAAGCAAAGATTGAATCAATAAAATGAAAGGTAAAAAATGTGCGATTAAAATTCAGAAAGACTTTTGTTGAGGGTTTAAATTAATATGTCTGTAGATTTTGTTTTCAGGGGTAGAAAAATTGTCAATTGATTTAACTCAGTGTTGTTTTTGCGACAACCTTTCTTTGTACACATATTTTATACATCATTGGAAAGCTAAGATTCTTGAGATTCCAATGATGTATGCCAATCAAGGATACAATTAGCTGTAGACAAAGTAAAAGCTTTTGACAAGCCACTCAGAAATGCAAAATAATGTCCAACTCAATGTTTGAAGCCTCATATCATTGACAGAACAGAGCCATCTTGAACAAAAGCGGTCTTTTTACATCCACATGGGTTCAATTTATGTACCTGTACTTCAACAAAACAGCTAGTTCACACCAAGTCTTACCTCCACAATCCAAAATAATCTGTCGCTGAGAACCTTTGAAACTTCCTTCAGATCCATGTAGTTCTAAGAAAGTTTTCATGGTAACTTTCGTTAGCATGCTCTTTTTTTTTTAAAGAGTTTGGGGTAAAATTTGGTGCTAATTTAAGGGGTTAAAGTTAATCTCTGACATCAAATAGTTAGTCACTTAATTCACTGAAAAAGCTTCTATTTTCTATGTCATTCTTCTAGGTGATACAGATTAGGTAGAATTTTTTTTTTTTTTTTTTATTTACTTCTAATGGGATGCTATTAAGCGATTAGCAGTCATTAAAAATCCTGAATAAAAGATATATTTTTGGTGGAAAATGATTACACTGCTTGTAAATTTGGCTGAAAACCAAAAGCCATTTTCTCGTGTCTGTGGATGCACCTGTGTTGATATGTTTTTGTTATTTGTGTGTCTCAGAGTAGGGAGATCCTCCTGCAGCTTCAGGAAGACCTCATGAAGCTTCTGAATGAGCTTTACACGGTAAGTGGAACCTCATTTTTCAGTGTTTTAAAGCAGAATATAGTTATTTTTTTAATTTTTAGGTAAACTGGGTAAGAGTTCTGCATTAACCCTCATTCAGTGGATTTTAATATCCCTGTTATATTTACAAGTTTGTCATAATGTAAAAAAGAAACCATGATTACATTTTTTAAAAGTTATTCCATCTTTACCACAAAGTATCAAGCAGATCCTGACTAAAAAAAACAAACTTATATGGTGAAAAAGGCTACGATAACCTTCCTGGTGGCTTTAATACGGTGGCTGAGAAGGCAAGACAAGGCAAGGCAATTTTATTTGTATAGCACACTTTCAACAGCAGGGTAATTCAAGGTGCTTTACATGATTTGGTGATTTAAAAGAAACACATAAAAGAAACACACATTACACATGATACACAATAAAGCAAGAGAAAAAAAAAAAAGAAGTGCAAAACACATATAAATTAAAAAAGCAATTTAGAAATCCAACACCACAAATATATTTCAAAAAAGACATTTTCTTTAAAAAATGAAAACAAATTTCGAAATTCCAAAACAAAATTACCTTTCAAAAACACAAGATAACAAATTTGAAAACAAAATTACATTTCAAAAAACACATTTACAAATGCAGCTCAGTAAATTAGTTTTTTTTAATTAAATTTTGTTTTCAAATTTATTTTGTTTTTTTTAAAATGTAACTTTGTTCAAATTTGCAAAAACATTTGTGTTTTGGGATTTGTAAATGTGTCTTTTTTTATGTAAATGTATTTTGCACTTCTCACCCAAAGCCTTTATTTACTTTACTCTTGGACTCACCCTGATGCTTCAGCTTTCTTGCAGACACCTTAAGGTTTTGGGGTAAAAACTGACAAGTATTTAGAACTGTATCTGAAGAGTATTAATCCCACAGCATGATCCTACCATCACCATGTTTCACTGTGGATGTGGTGTTTTTTTTTTTGTGGAATTGTGGCCCAAAATACCAGACCACATTCATCTACAAGGATTTGAGAGATTTTATCCAAGCCTGGATGTTTTATTTTGACTGCCTATAACTCGGGCTATGTACACACATAGCTGGGGTTTTTAAAAAACAAATATTCTCACCGCCTTGTTTAAAAAAAAAAAAAAAACTCCATCCACACCTAACCCCATAAGTTTGTTGTTAAGCACATTCATAAACATGCCAAACCTGTAGGAGGCAGTAGTTCCCCCAAATCCTATCCACTCATAGTAACTTTCTATGTTCTAACTTCTACATACAGCAGTAATTGAGCTTTTAAAACAAGCTAGCAAAAATCGCTTGGACAATTGATGATGCCAACACGTCTCTGAGGACATAAATGCTGTTTCTGAGTGGAAACACAGGTCGCACAAGTGATGTCGGAGCATTTTTGTCGCTCAAAGTGACGTTGCGGAGCCTGAAACTCCGGTCATTTCTGTCCACAAGCAAACGCTTAAAACTGAGAAAACCCAAATCTTCACTTTGGCCGGAGTATTCAGCAAGATTTGCTTTCGGTGCCGTAAATCTTCGTTTTCATGTGGATGACAGCCCAAATCGTAGAAAAATATCTTAGTTTTGTGAGTTACTGCGGCTACGTGTGGACAAGGCATCAGTCCAGACATAAGGAGGTTTTTGTCACATGTTTGAGATTCCTGCAGAGTTGCTGTCGCTGTCGGCCTCTCGGCAGCCTCCCTAACCAGTTTATGTTCTCTTTTCATCGGTTTTAGAGAAATGTCCAGTTTTATTTTAGTCATTGATGACTGTTTTCACTGTGCCACGTTCTATGTATATTGATGGGGATTTTTTTGTACCCCATCCTGACTGATACATTTGTACAACTAGATCATTTTGATCATTTGTATCTCTGCCCAGACCCGGTGGCAGAGAAATTTAGCTGGGGGAGCTGTGGCTTATTCTGGGGGGGCATTAAGGTCGTTTTTGCGTCCCGTTGTCGGTACGTTACATACCTCCGTGTCAAATCTGCCTTTTTTGTAAACACCCTTTCTATGTACATATACATATTATACATCATTAAAAGCTGAGATTCTTGAGACTATAATGATGTATGCCAATCAAAGACAAAATCATAACTGTAGACATTGCAAAACGCTTTTGTCAAACCACTTTGAAAACAAATAATGTGCAACTCACCGTTTGAAGCCTTAGTATCATTGACAGAACAGAGCCATCTCGAACAAAAACTGTCTTTTTATACCCACAATCCTTCAATTAATGTCCGTCAGTAAAATAGCTAGTCCACAACAAGTCTGACGTCCACAATCAGACATAATCTGCTGCTCAAACTCTTGGTAATTCCCTTCCTTGGGTGTATTTCTCTCAAATTTTTCATAACAACTACTGTTAGCATGCTCATATTAGCCTAAAAATAGCACATCTCCCTTCTTCTTATTTGTGATGTTTATTCGTGGTTGGCAAACAACAAATTAGTGCATTACCGCCACCGACTGGTATGGAGTGTGGACCAGAATGTCGTTCAAGGTTGCACTTGCGTCTCCAAGACAGGTGATGTGTTAGCATCGTCCTAGCTTGTGCTAGCTTTGATCTTTTGTTTTTATTAACCCAAGCCCTAATGTGCATTTAGCATGCAACCGTATCAAATGATCCTCTTTACTGCCTCCAAAAGTCCTGATTAAAAACCTACAGCACCCTCTGGTGGTTGTCTTGCATCAATACATTGAATGGTTTCAACATAATTTACACAGGTGTTTTAATCTCTCTTGGATGGGGCTGATACCTGAATGGCTCCCCTGCCTCTGCTAACTGTGGCTTTAGCTAAAGGATGTAATTTTAATGAAAATCCTGCTAGAACAGCTGAACTTTATGTCAGCTGCGAACACAAGACTTAAAATATTTTGCTGAAGCAAAATGTTCAGATATTTGAGGTTCAGTTTTTGCTGCTGTTACCCAGGTGATGAAGACGTATCACATGTACAACGCGGAGATGATGAGCGCGGAGGCGAAGCTTCGGGAGGTGGAGCGCCAAGAGGGTCGCGTGAAGGTCGTGTCGGGAACAGGCGGAGGGGTGGAGCCTGTGTTCGGCCTGCGAATAGAGGAGCGCCACCAGAGGCGCAACGCCGCCCGAAAGATGGAGAAAATGAGAGAGAAGGTGAATTAATCCTGACCCAAAGTAAATAAATCTAAAACGTTACAGGAAACAGTGATGAGTAACAGCTATAAAAGGGTTAATATTTTTATTATTTTATTCCTTTTGCTCTTAGAGGAAGGCAAAGTACTCAGAGAACAAACTTAAGACTCTGAAGGCCAGAAATGAGTATTTACTGACTCTTGAGGCTACCAACGCTTCCGTGTTTAAATACTACATCCATGATCTGCCCGACATAATTGACGTGAGTATAATAAGCTGCTGTTTATGGAAAAGTTGTGGCTCTGTAAGATCTGATTTATTTTGCTCAGCTTTTCATTCTGTTGATGCAAACAATTGTTTCTCACGATAACCAATGGTAAGCTTATTTAAAATCCGAAGGCTATCATTAAAATCTGAAAATCTATCGAGTCACCAACGAGAAGCCAATCAATCGAGGCCTACTGGGTTGTTGTTGTTTAATCCATTTTTCAATGTTGCCTAAAAGCGTCAGAGGATGACTTGCCAATTCTTCTAAATGAACATGAAATTAATTAGTATAATCTCAACTGCTAAAAATAAAAAAACAAACAAAACTAACTTTAAAGCTAAGATGAATTTACTGAAATTTAAGGGACTCTATAAAATGATTTGTTTTTCCCAAAAGATTAATTAGAAGAAGCTAAATCATAAATATAGAACTTCAACGGGGAAAATGGCACTGGACCCGAGGATGGAGCCTTGGGGAACTCCATATCAAAATGGGGCTGCAGACTAGAGGTATTAAACTGGTGTTTTCAGCCCTTTTTCCAAAGTCATTTTATTAAGAATGCGAAGTTAGAACACAAGATTGATTTATTCTAATCATTTCTTGATTTTATGAACATTGGTAAGGCCTATGAAAACATTAAAGTGGGTTAAATTGTAATCAATGCTACGGAAAAGTCAAAGGAGAAGGCTGTTGTGTCAAAAAACCTGCAACAACATCCAATCACAAAGCTTGAAGTTGAGCTGAGTCAAAGATGACATTTCTGTAAGAAGGAGAACAAAAGACACATTAAAATATGTTTTTAGGACTTTTAAAACGTAATCGATGTGTTTCTCAGTGCTGTGACTTAGGGTACCACTCCAGTCTGAGCCGGGCTTTGAGGACCTACCTATCCGCCGAACTGAGCCTTGAAGCCTCCAGGAGGGCGGGCCTGGAGGTGCTGGAGGGGGCTGTGGAGAACCTGGACCCTGCCCGCGACAGGCAGCGTCTGCTTGGCCTCTACCCCACTGCCTTCTGCCCGCCGCAGCGCTTCGGCTTTCAGGCCCACATGGGCGACACAGTAAGTATACGTTTAATTTGGAAAAAAGTAAAATAACAATAAGAACAAATTGTTTATCTCCTAAAGCAGAGTCCTAGACTTCAACTGGATGGCACAGCTTTGGGATGAATTAGAGTGGAGACGGGTTCTTGTCCAACATCAATGTCTGACCTCACAAATGTGCATTTGAGGAATGGGAAAAATCCCTACAAACATACTCCGAAACCTTGTGGATGTGATGTGAAGGCAGAGGAGTGAATACTTTTGGCATTACAGTGTATTTAATCCAGTCCCGTTGATCAGCTTACCTCAAACAACATATTCTTGACCTTTTAAGAGAAATGTCTTGTTCTGAACAGATTTATGACTCCATCTAAAGCGACCTAATCAAATGCTCACCAGACAAGTCTCTTAATTTGGACTTTGGCTCCTTTTCAGCACACACACATATATACATATATATATTCAAATTCAATTCAAAATTACTTTATTAATCCCGAAGGGAAATTAAATGTTGTTGTAACTCATTATGCAAGTTCCTTCAAAGATTTGTTGTAGATGCTGATGGCTGTGGGTAGGGATGATCTCCTGTAGCAGTCTGCAGATCTGAAGAAGCCTCTGACTGAAGACGCTCTGTAGTTGTATGACAGTCTGATGTAGAGGAGGATCTGGATCTATGGCGTCTTCTTTTCAACTCATCAGCGTTTTGTGGCTGTAGTTGAGGTATTATTTGAGCTTTTGTGATGTTAATCAGCTGCTGCCAGTTGTAAACCACCTTGTTGCCATGGTTATGCATCATAACAAATGTCCAAAAATCAGCAAAAATCCTTCCAGCTGCACAGCATTCAAAACCAGAGAGAACAGTTGTCCACAAAAACAATGTTTCTACCAGAAATGGAAGAATTAAAGTTTTAAAAAAGAAAAAAATATGAACCAAAGTAACAGAGCTACTCTAACATGCTGCCACCTTGAGCGGCGCAATTCCGGAATATATATATATATATATATATATATATATATATATGTATATTATCTTTGTTGCCAGCCACTTGTCACAAAAATGGTTTTGTATTTCTTCAGTTGAATCAACAACGAAAACACAAATATAACAGTTTGCCAGACAAGAAACACAATATTAGGTCCAATGAGGAGATTCCAAAGAGTATTTAGCTGAAAACCTGACATGAATATGATCAACTGAAGGACGAAGCATCCCTTACATCCTGTGTCTGGTCTTTGTTGGATTATTTTTTCTCTGTTTCTTAAGGATATAACTTTCTGCGATGGATTTTCTGGTCTAACTCTTATTTTGTCCTTTAAAGCGTTGTAATTGAAATGCCTCGATATACTGAGGAAAATAAGCAGCCAAAGTTGAAAGAAAAACTTAAGGAAACCTCCAGAACAACTGAGCAAAACCCCTTTAGAAGATACCAAGTCTTTGGGGATAATATAAGTTAGGGCTCCATCAAGATTTTTCTGAATTATAGAAGGATTTTATTCACAGGAAATTAAATGTAGCCATTTGTGCAAATTGAAAAATGTTTTTTAGCCATTTAGTTGTCTTTTTCATCAGTGACAAAATCTGGTTTTGAGGTAGAGGTTTATCATAGTTTGTGGTCGTTTAAGAAATATTCCTACGTATAAATAAAAATTTAGATCTCATCAGAGATAGGAAGGGACACCTTAAGCTACTGTAGCTGAAAAGTCAGACCTGAGGATATGCAGATTTTTCTTGTTGTCGTGACGGTGTTTTTCCTTCTGTCAGACGACCCAGATCGCCTCCCAGCCGCAGGTCCAGGCTGAGCTCTCGCTGCGCCTCACTCAGCTCCAGACCCGTCTGGCGTCCCTGAAGATCGAGAACGAGGAGGTCAGACACAAACACAATGAAATGATGGTCAAAGATCTAAAATCTATCTGTACATTTAAAATCACCCTGGACAGGAGGATACTTTCCAGCTTTGTTTTATTTACCATTTCATCATTCTTTTGTGCACCGCACCCAGAAACAAAATCTTTTGCTTCCTACTTACAGAATTGCTTGCCAGATCACGCTTAAATTAAAGCTAATTTTAAAAATAATTTTTATTTATTTTCTGAAAAGAATATTTACAGGTAGATGGAATATATAGAGAACATAAAAAGCTTCAAATAATCATTAGTTTTTTAACCCTAAAGTTAACATCAGCAATAAAAATAGCACAGAGCCCAAGAATGGAGCCTTGGGGAACTCCACAATTAAGTGTATGGGGCACCGTTTGTAAAGTTACACAGATATCAGAAAGAAATCTGGTGTTCATTTTTCCCAATCATATTGATATCCATGTTATTTATTCATTTATAAATGACACAGATCCAAACTAAATATTTAGCTCCCCCAAAAAATGTTTGTAAGCAAGCTTAAATATTTAGTTTGGAGCTAAATATTTGATTGAGTTGTTCTTGTTACAATGTTAAGAAAGTATGTGTCATGGTGCGAGGTTAGGGAGGACCCAAATGCAGCAGAGTAACATCAAAAAAAAGGATTTAATGAAAAAACACAAGGAAGGGGAACTTACAAAACTCAGGAGGATACAGGCAGCAAACAGGGAAAAACAGGAACCAGGATGGGCAACAACGAGGGCAGGAACCGGCAAGGGAAGAACGACAGGCAACAAGGAAGACGAGAACCAGGCAGGGAAATACGACGGACCAAACAGGAAAGAATGACGACGAACCAGCGAGTTGTGACTGAGAGAGGATCGAATTTATATTGAGGGAGAGTGTGAGGATGTGAGCAGAGAGAGCTAGGGACTAATTAAGAGAAGCGGTTGCAGCTGAGAGGGAGTGAGCAGGTGGAAATTATCAGCTGGGAGAGGAGGTGAAGTGGCTGGGAGACAGAAAACCAGAATGATCTCAGGAACTAATTAAAGACAAGACTACAGGGAAACCAGAAAGTACAGAAATCACAGGGAAGGACACTAGGAATAAACTAACATGAAAAATGAAAGAAAATAAGGAAAGTAACCAACAAAAGACAAACACCTAGGAACCATGACAGTATGTTTATAAGAGTCAAGGTGAAGCTTCAAACTTACTTAGTTTGCCAACTAATATTTAACTTGTTAGCTAAATATTTAGTTTGGAGCTTAATATTTAGCTTGCAGATTCAATATTTAGTTCGCTAGCTAAATATTTAGCTTGCTAAAAAATATTTAGCTTGGAGCTAAATATCTGAAGGCTTTACAAACGGCGCCCCATACACTTAATTGTGGAGTTCCCCAAGGCTCCATTCTTGGGCTGTGTGCTATTTTTACTGCTGATGTTACCTTTAGGGTCCAAAAACTATTGATTAATTAAAGCTTTTTATATTCTCTATATATTCCATCTATATACACCCTGTAGATAATCCTTTTAGAAAAGAAATAAAAATTATTTTAAAGAGTTCCTTTAAAGTGTAACTGAACCCCATGAAAAATCATAACCCCGCCTCCAGGCAACATTTGAAAATTCTACAAAGTGGGCGGTGCCAGGAAGAAAGGAGGGGCGTGGCCAAGTGTGGAGCAAAAGCGGAGGGGGGAACGTGGGGGTGTGGTCAGGAGGACAGTGACAGCTCGCTTAATGTGACACTGAAACATGGACAGTGACCAAAGCGACGTTGGCAGTTTTGCAACTGATCGATCTGATTGAAGTTCATCTGTTTTGAACATTAGCCTATGTTAGCATCACCACTCAGAGACCGGACCCATCCTGTTTCCCAGGGCGGCGCTGACTCTGCGCCCTGATCCAGCGGATCTCCTCCGTCGTCACCGGAGGTAGAGGAGTAGAGGGAGGCTTTATGGAGCCCAGCGGCCGCGAGGCGTATCCATTAGAGCCGCTGGCTCAGGGCGCTGAGTAGGCACGGGCCGGTTTGAGATTCTGACCGTATGATAACCGTAGGCAAAAATATCACGGTTTCACGGTATTATGATTACAGCTCTAGAATGTGTATTTTGAATGTCTGTTTTTTTTTGTTTTGTTTTTATGAAAAAAAACTTTTTACTAAGGCAGATATAGTAACTAACTAGCATGCTAAGTTACTAAAGGATAGAGATGAAGAAAAGATCAGATAAGGTAGTTAGTAGAGTTGAGCCGGATACTTTATAAATAAAGCACTTTTGCCGAGTATGGGTATAATCCGAGTCAATATTTGCGCTCGGATTGAATAGAAATTCTCATTGCGTAGCTGACTGTGTCTGCGTTCTGGTCACAGCGCCGCTCTACTACACACTCGCTCGCTCACGCACACACATACTCCCTCTCTCTCTCTCTCTCTCTCTCTCTCTCTCTCCAGCGTGTGTTTGTTACTGTAGGCCTACTTACCTATTAACCAGTAGAGTTTTGGTAAACGTGGGGTTTGTTCAGACGTGATGCTGCTTGGTAAAATGCGACTCGTGCCTCTGCCTGTCGGAGATTCTTTTTTTCTTTTTTAAACCGTCAGCTGGCTCTAAACTGTTTTTTTTTTACTTCAAGTATTTAGTTTCTGAGACTTTCTTGCTGTATTTCATTAAAAAGAGGAAGTAGTGGTATAAAACCATATTACAAATTAATTGGCTACACACGTACTCTCTCTCTCTCTCTCTGCCTGTCATTTTTTTTTTTTACCATCAGCTGGTTCTAACCAGTTTTTTTTACGTGACACTTTCTTGCTGTATTTTATATAAAAAATAAAGGTATAAATAATATTAGGCTACAAATTAAGCTACACACATACCTGGTGTGAAAATAAAAAAGAACCCCATTTTTTTTTAAATCACACTGATCATAAAAAAGTTAAAAGTTAAAAAAAGAAAGTAATGTTGAGATGAAAACTCTTGTTCATTACATTTTACTTCATAATTGCAACCACATGTTTTGTATTCATTGTTGCAAAACTTGTTCTGTATATAGTTTGTTTGTTATCGTTATCAAAACCATCGATCTGAAGCTCAATGCGGATGCTGTCATGTAATATATAAAAATTTCTGATGAACCCATATCAATTGCATGTTTAAAATGACATACCGGTTAAAGCACCGCCCATTTTAAGACAACACGACCCACTTCCTGGTTAAACCCCGCCCACTTCCTGGTTTGGCCCTGCCAGGTCCGAGTACAGATACGGAAACAGATAATTCATATGGTTAACAGATACAGATAATGCTGTACTCGCTCATCCCTAGTAGTTACCATATCTGCCAAGGTAACAAGCTCACTTCACTAATGTCAGACACTAATACGCTCGTTCATTCCAAGACAGCATTAACTTTACCTTGAATTTAGCATACAAGGATGGGTGCTGCTCCCGAACATGCGCTGTCATATTTGATGTATTGTCTCCTCGGGCTGCCACTGTTCTCAAGCACGTTTTGCACGTTGGGCAACCTTCTTCTTCCAAGCCGTGACCGTCTGGCTTTTTACGGTAGCCGAATTATTCCCAAACATCCGCTTAGAGACGGTGGAAAAAGTTCAGTCATCACACAGCCTGCAGCGCTGGCCGCTTGTCACTCAAACGCAGGTGTGCGGGGAGGGAGTGGCGCTTTACGCTGCAGCTTCATGAGGGATCTTTACTTTCTCCCTGACGAGACGTCACATAAAAATAAAAAAAACGCTTATACCGCAGGGACGGTATGACCAAAAACTTTAGTGGTTTTGAAACCTTGACTTTTTCATACCGCGGTATACCTTGAAACCGGTAACCGGCCCATGCCTAGCTTTGAGTCAGTGCTGCTGAGGCAGAGAGAGACAGGATGCTAACATAAGCTAATGTTCAAAACAGTATGTTAGCTATGCTAACTAAGTGCTAATGTGAAAATAATGGTAACCTGAAAAACGCAATCCAACTCCAAACTCGCCACGGGGGGCGGTATGTCTGATAGTTTTATACCCAAACCCACGAGGCGTCTCTGTGAGACCATGCCTGTGACGTAGAGATGTACCGCTCTCCACCAATCACAAAATTAAAATGCAGTAGCCACAGTTCAACCCTAAGAGGGCAGCACCAACATTTTTTGACCAAAAAGTTTAGAATTAAACAAGTTTACACAAAAATGTAAAAGAAATTCCAGAAACTGAAAGATTGCATTGGTAAAGACCCATTTATACAGTTTAGAAACAAAAAAAAGTTGTTTTGGGGTTTAGTTACTCGTTAATTTAAGCAAGGTCTGGCAAGAAATTCTGTAAGTTTGTAAACCAAATATTTAGCTCCAAACTAAATATTTAATTAGCAAGATACCGTAAATATTTAGCTCCAAACAAAATATTTGGTTAGCAAGTTAAATATTTAGCTCCAAATAAATATCTAGTAAGCAGGTTAAATATTTAGTTTACAAACCAAAATATATAAATTTTAATACAAGCCAAATATGTAGTTTGCGTTTACAAACCAAATATTTAGATCCAAACTAAATATTTAGTTTGCTAACAAAATATTTAGTTTGCAAGCTAAATATTTTGTTAGCAAACTAAATATTTAATTTGCAAGCTAAATTTTAAGCTCCAAACTAAATATTTCGCTACCAAGTTACAAACCAAAATATACAAATAATAATACAAACCAAATATCTAGCTTGCGTTTACAAACCATATATTTAGATCCAAACCAAATATTTAGCTAGCAAACTAAACATTTCATTAGCTAGCTAAATATTTTGCTCGAAACAAAATGTTTATTTAGCAAGCTAAATATTTAATTCGCAAAGTTTATTTAGCTCCAAGCTAAACATTTAAGTTGCAAGCTAAATATTAAGCTCCAAACTAAATATTTAGCCAACAAGTTAAGTATTAGTTGACAAACTAAGTAAGTTTGAAGCTTCATCTTGACTCTTATAAACATACTTTCTTAACATTGTAGCAAAACAACTCAATCTGTCTCATCTGAGCATGAAAGTTATCTCCAGAAGACATCTGGCTTGTCCATGTCAATATTTGGCTATCCATCAGTCCACCATAAGGGTGTTAATGTTTGAGCTAGAGCTTCTTTCTTGGTTAGCAGCACCTTGTCAGTGTAAAGCTGGCTTCACTGTGGCCAATGACACTGCTAAACTAACCAAATTACATGAGCTTTACCAATTCTTTCAAAGTTGAAAGATGTAGCTTATGGAGCCAGAATGATGCCTGAAGCTTCTTGATGGTTACAACAAGCATATAGTGGTCGGAAATTAAAACTCGTGGCTCCATTTCTTGTATTTAAAAACCATTGAAGCTGCATAATTATTCCACTCTGGGGGGGAAAAAAAAGAGTCAAACTGAAATGACTTTGACTACAATTAGTGGATGGAAACTTAGTAGCTGTGATAAAAGACCTATTTGAGCTACTGAAATATAGGAAACTAACTGGATCCATATTTTGAGTACAAATCCTGCAGAGCATTTTTCCATTAATGGTTGAGCTGTTCGTCTCTTCAGTGTGTTAAACAAACTAAAGAGAGTTAAAAACAAACAAAAAAACCTAAGGGCACATGTTTTTCTGAGTCAAAACCTCTTCAAGAGGTCTTGATAATTCTTACAGTTTTAATTGGGTGATAATGTAACAGATGTAGGCTCTAAAAATAAAGCTGAGCGACTTGGTGCTGCTGCAGCCTGACGCCGTGTCCTCGCTGTTGTGTAGCACAGAGGGCAGCTGTTAATTCGGCCTGAAGGGCATAAAAATGCTGAAGGAGTCGGGATTAATGACTAGCATCTGCATGTCTCAGCAGCTCCTAGCAAACACACAGCCACACCCTGATCATCATAGGCAAATAAAAACAGCCTTACCCACCATTATATGAGCTGTAAAACAATCACACTTGGCATATGAAGAGCATGCAGCGAATTAAATCCTCTAATTTGTTTTTTATGTTTTCATTCAATTCATCAGACTTTCCTGTAGATCTTGCAAACCCAACAACTGGTTCGTCGCTTGTGCTGCGATACCTCCTTATGTCTGATCCACGGCTTTGAGTTAAAAAGCCCCCCAAAAAAACATTGCTTTCTGAAATAAACTGGCCTGAAAATGAGTGGAAAAGGCAGCCAAAGTCCAAATTAAAACCCTGAAATATTTTCAGAATGTCTGGAGAACTTTTTGTCACATTAAAACTCAAGTAAAAACATAAACCTAGCGTTGGCAGAACCATGCTGTAGTAATGCTTTACTTCACAGCAATGACAGGGAAGCTGGTCAAAGTGTATGGGAAGATAGATGTAGCTAAAACCGGGACAGAAAACCTGTTAAAGCCAGAGATGCAATGGATGGTTTACTTCAACCTAAATTCATGAGTTGGAATGGCCTAGTCAAAGTACAGATGTAAATCCAACTAGGAATCCAGTGAACTTTAAAAAGTGACACCAAAACAAAACAAAGGACTCCCAGCTATCACTAAACTCTGCTATTTGGTAACATTCATGGTTTCTCATGCAGCTACAGCAGAAAAAGAAAGATGGACCGAACCAGAACTTTGTCAGCGAACGCATCTTTCAACATCAATAAGGTCCATAAGACGCTCTGCACTGAGCTGAATGACTCACCTGAAACAATGTCAAGCTGAATGGAAACATCACTGATACTAGAGAAAAACCAGCTGACGTACAACATGGCTACCAGTAGCATCCAATCAGCCCAAACTACTTATTTTAGATAAAACGCAAGTCGGAGGAATCCCTGTTGATGAGAAGGGGTGTTCCCAACAGCTGCCTCATGCTGCATTCAAGCACAGCTGCATGCGTTTAAAATGTTCTTCAGAGCATGCTTTTAATTTTTTCTGGTCACGGTTTTACATCTAGAAGCCTTTGTTGTTTAACGTCGACGTAGGGTACGTCTACGCATGACGCAACAGACAGGCCCAGTAATGACCCACATTCGGAGGAAGTGTTTACACGCACAGCGATCGGAATAACAATCGGCATCAACAATCGGACATGTTGATCTGAATGTGTGTGATTGGCTCAGAGTATTCCGAATGACGTGTTTACATGAAGCATTTTCATTCTAATCAGGGTTTTAATCTGATTACTTGTGTCCATGTAAACATGGCTACTGACTGTTTTCAAATGGTTATATTGTTTTCTACTCTGGCTATGTCTGCTTGTACTATTTAATTTTTTTTAAAATCCAATCAAATCAGTTCTATACTTTCAACTTTAAGTTATAGAACTTAATAAAATCATATTTCAGGAACTGAAAGAAAGGAATTCAGGAAAAAGGGTTCTTTGTTTAATGCTGATCAAAGTAAGTATTTATTTTTCTTGATAAAAGTGTAACGAAAATGTACTGAACCATGACTTTAAAACCCCAAATACGTACCGAACTGTGATTTTTGTGTACCGTTTCACCCCTAGTCTGTAGATGGATTAACTCGGGGAGGGTGATTAAAAGGCACTCCACACTTTTTGGATGTTTTTATGTACAGATTATGTGAACTAGGGATCATTTTCTTTCCACTTCACACCAATTTGTCTATATCACATAAAGACTCAAGACTCACCTTTTTAGCCTAGCTTTTAACTGATTATTATTTATTATTGTATGTTTAATTGCTCTGCATGTTTTATATGATTATATTTTTATCAGTGTTTTACTGTTTGATCTTATCACATGAATTTACTGCTTATTGTTATATTTTAATTTATCTTAATCCCCGTTCCAGTGTTTCCTCTGTGGGAGCCCTCTGCCCTGGAAGCGGTGGTCGGCTGTGGCTGCCTGGGTGCTCTCCAGGTGGAGCTTGGGTGGAGGTGGGGGTCTTGGCCTTGCCTCCACTGGGCGCCCGGTGTTGGTGCCTCGGCTGCTGCTGTTGATGTACTGCTGCCGGTGCAGATGGCTCCTCTGATGGCGTTTCCTTGCATGGTTCATCTACACTCGGCCCAATGTCCTTTTTTACTGTTGCTTTTAACTGTGTGTGTGCATGAGAGTTGGGTTGGGGGGAGGGGGGTATAACTGTGACCATGCTTTTAAATCTGTGGGGGAGGGAAGGGAAGGTGGTTTTATGTGGGGTCATTTTAATCTGTAAAGCACTTTGTGATGCAACTTCTTGTATGAAAAGTGCTTTATAAATAAAGTTTGATTTGATTTGATAAAAGCCTAATAAAACAGTTTCTGCTCTGACTGCTTGGAGAATACAAAGAAATAAGGGATGGTCCAAGACTTTTGCACAGCACTGGCTAAAATGAGATTAGCTTAGCTAGCAAAGTCAAATTATTGCAGCTTCAACATTAAAAAAAATAAATGTCTCCTTCAGGTGAAAAAGACATGGGGTGCGACTCTGACCACCCTGCAGGACATGACTGTGCTGGACGACTGCGACGTCTCCCAGAGCTTCACCCATAGCCCGTCCTCCGAGTCGGTCAAGTCCAGCGTGTCGGACGGCTACCTAAACAAACCGAGTCTGGCCAAGAGACGAGCCAACCAGCAGGAGACGGAGCTCTTCTACTTCAATGTGAGGACAGCGCCAGCCTCTTAACAACCAGATATTTACACACACGATAAAAAGACGCAGAACCTTTTTTTTTCTCCTCATTCTGACTCTAAATCAGACATGATTCCCATCATTTCCTCATCATTGCTTTGTAAGGTTCTGAAAGGTCCATTCCCTAGCATGTTGTTGCTAGCTGTACAGCAGGTTGCTCAGTCACAGTGAGTGAGAATGGGTATCCAGGAAGAGCGATGTTTAAGAACCAGCCAATGAACATGCAGCTCATGGCATGGCAGAGGAAGTTATTCTGCTCAAAAGTGACATTCTGAAATAAATAAGCCACTGGGGAAAAAACACCAATATGAAATAAAAACTGACTTTGGGAAAATTACGTTTTGGAATAAAAACTGATAAAATTAAATAAAAAATGGCAAAAAAATAATTCCCATTATTAGCGAAAAATTTACTTTAAAAAAATTTATTATATTAATAAACAGATTTTTAAAGGAAAATGAAAAATAATTAATACTATTGAGCCTAGAATTTTATATATATTTAGTTTTTTTTCACAATTTCAGTGTCACATTATATATTTGTTATTATTGTTCATGTAGATATCTATTTCACATTGTTTTTATTTATTTAATTTTCAGTATAGTGAGATGAGATTAAAAAAAAACTTTGAGATTACTTAATTGTGATCTGTGATTAAATAATCTAATTAATCTCTTTTTTTAATCTCACCTAATAATTGCTGAGAAAAGCCCTCATCTTGAGGTATTTTCTTTTAAATTTATTACATTATTGTGGTAGAACAAAAGTTTGATACATGTAATTAAAAAACTGGCTTTATGAAGTCATTTATTGTATTTAACAGACTTGGAACAGATGCAGTCCCAGTTATTTACATTCTGCTGTTTTTGTGACTATAGTCCCAAGTGGCGCCTGCAACCTTCTGCTTTGAGCATGCACGATTAATTAGGGTTCTGGACGCAGTGGGGTCAATCTCTAATATCTTTTCTGGGTCCAGCTGTGTTACGGGTTAAAACAACACGTAATATATGCATTATTTTTGATACCGATGGCTTGCCATACCGGTGGACCTGGGCGCCCGGGTGGAGCTGCTGTCGGTGAGAAGAGGAACAACATTACATGCTTCACTCAAAAGTTTCCAATAACCCCATAAAACGTTGCTAGATTTGCCGCTAGTCGCTTTTTTTGTGTGAAAAAGAATAGCTAGAGGGGTTTAAAAACTCGGCAAATATCGTAAAGGGGTTCCTCCTCACCTCCCCGTCCCCACCACGATGGAAGCTGGTCATCTTCTGATGAGTTTACCGCCAACCGATGTCCACTTTAGGGTGTGATTAACCCCGAACAACTCAAGCACAAGAAGCCCGGTGCATAAAACGGGTTTCATTTAAAGGAAACTGTAAAATTATAGATTAAAAATTAGATTAACGTGATTAAAAAACACATCGCAATTAACGCGATAATTTGACACCCCTATTTGAGTAGTTTGGTGTTCCATAAGCGACGAGACAAGATCAAAAACCAGAGTGACTTTAGGTGAAGCCTGCAATAGATGTAAAATAAACGTATTAGTCGAAATTAGTCCTTGCCCTGTACGAATCCTCACTGGACATGATGCAGGCTGGCCACTTCATGTACCGGCAGCGAACCCGGCATCTCGACGGCTGGAAACCTCGTTCTATTGTTGCAACTATGACCTCAACACACTAGATGTCGCTATGGTGTTCGTGTTCCATATCCAACCTTTAAGTTTAGAGTTGCAGGCTTTACATGTAATATTGGTTTCAGACGCACTCTTACTGGCGTGTTAAATAAACATGTTTCCGCTGCTGTTGATGCGAGGAGCGGCCATATTGAAACTGGAAGTCGGCACAAGAAAAAAAAAAATGTCTGACTGTCCGAGTGGGGAGTCTGACTTCAGGGGGGGCGTTCCAGGTGACTTTTCCCAGCTCATACTGTATTTCACACTTCCACCACCATCTGGGCTGGTTGTTTTTTATTTTTTTTGGTTTTATCTGAAAAAGCAGCAGATTTCCTCTGGGATGAATAAAGCGCTGTGTCTTTCTGTCTGCTTTTCAATCCTCAGAAGTTTCGCGAGTATCTAGAGGGAAGCAGTCTCATATCTAAACTCCAGGCCAAACACGACATATTAAAGAAAGCCTTGGCTGAGGGTAAGACCTCGTTCATCTTTCAGGGCTTGTGTCGTAACACAGACAATCATCCTCATGTCTTAAGCTTTTTTTTAAATGTGCTCTGTTCTTCTTGTTGCAGGATACAAATCTGAGCTGCTGACTACCAGGTGAGGCGTTTTCTCATTATCTCTTCACGTTATAACAAGTCTTAATTCTCTTTCACCACTTCACTGTGAACTCTTAAACTAAGAAACTCCTCTTTCTCTTTATCTCCTTCCTTCGCTCCTCATCATAGTCGTGGGCGGAAGAACTCCCATAGCAAGCACCAGGTAGAGTTTCATCTGAGTCAGGCTGGGGGTTGTTCTGTTTTATCTCATAGTTAAACGATAAATGCATACATTTCCCTGGTGATTGTTTGGCCTTAATATAGTGAGATGTGGATCCACCCAAATCCATGAATACTTAAGCCTTTTTTCTAAGTTCAAACACCAAATATACAGTATTATGCATTAATACACACAGTGGAAACCGTCTTAGCACTTCCAGAGAAAATAATATCTACAGTCTTTCCATATCTTCACTTTTGGGGGTTCAGCCAATCAGCGACAACGAGAATAAATTGCGCTCCTGTATTGGCTGCTTTGCAAACGCCAGCCAATAGCGCGTCAAGTAACGCTGCTTAGCTATTACATCTTCCCAAGCTGTGTTTTCTTTTTGTTATTGGAGAAGAAGTTTCCAAAAATTATCGAGTTACGTGCCGCAAAAAAAAAAATCAGAGCAGGCATATCATTAGAAATGATTTTATATTTAAAAAATCCTTTAAAGTAAAGCTGAAGCTTTTAATTTGCGTAGCCAACATGCACCTTAGTTGTGTAAGGTTTTGGTGGGGAAAAGTAAACATGTAAAGCAGGAGGTTATCAGCATAGAGTTTAAAGAGTAATGATCCGCTTTATTTTCACTGCCTTGAGTACAAAAGGTTTAATAGGCAAAAAATGTAGACTTATGGTTTTTTTTGCGGTCTGTCTGTCTGTGTCAGTAAAATTACCCTTCTAGAAAATAAAGTCTCAATCGTGCCAAAATAGTAAAAATAAATGTTTACGCTTAAGGCTTTTGATTTGCGTACCAAAGAGTCCTAGAAATGTATCTAACAATCAGGGTAAAACAGTTTTTTTTCTAAAGTAAAAGTTTGTTTTCACCCGGCAGTGTTTTAGTCACCATCTCACAAGTCCAAGTCACATAGGATTAGTCCGAGTCAGAGTCAAAGTCCCCAAAAGAATCTTCCAGTCCAAGTTGAGTCCTTAACACCTGAGAGAAAGTCAAAAATAAGAGAGCAGGGTGTAGGTTTTAAGACTAGAATAATGACAGCCATACATATTCACCAAGCTAAGACAAAAGCATGTGCTAAATGATAAAACATGCTTAAAATAAATTTGAAAACAAATAATCAACATGTAACCTTACAAAGGCTTTGGGAAGTAATTAAGTTACTTTTTTCCAGTAATCTGACCTTGTAGACCGAGGTCGCGATATATATTTTTGCTGTCCGTCATTTTGACCGACAAGATCAAAAAAGTCCGTTCATAATATATTTTTAAACATCAATTTTTTTTAAATGATAACACATCAAATAGTATTCACTTGTTTATTTATTTTAAATAATTTTAAATCCGAACAAACTGAACAGAGAACTACATAAAAAAAATTTAATTATTCCGTTTAAAATACGAAAAATTCACCTGCTGTTCCTGCTCTGCATGGAACTGAAATGCTCGCCTGCTTGTGCGTAATCAAATTGTTGGATCGCTGCAGAGGTTTCTGTCGTGAGGTTTTGGATTTTTGCCTCTGACAGACTTCTCTTTGGGGTTTAGATGTTGTTCTGGGGGCTGAATCCGCGCTCCGCTGCCACAATGGAGACCGGAATTAAGCATCACTTCAGCCAAAGTTTTGAAGTGATCAGAAGTCAGAACGACTCTCTTAACGAGCCGTTTCCTGATGTGGAAGCTATCGATTCAGCAGAAGAAAGCGCCTCAGCATGCACTGGAGTTTGACACGACACCGCGCTCTTGGGAGCGACGCGTTCCAAAGCCTCCATAACTCTTTGACGCAGTATCAGCTACTGGTTGCCAAGATGCATTGAGTACAGTGCCCAGGTCTGAGATGATGTTAATCTGCTAAAAATACTTTTTTGTCACCGTTTCTAAAAAAAACGGTCAAATACGGAAAATATTCAGCTAACGCCACTACTGATTAAATAAGCTAACATTATCAATAGCTACATGCTAATTCCAACAATAGCAATTTCCCATGTCCAAGTCTTAACGTTGCAAGTCCAAGCGCACATCATCGGCGTGCTGCTCGGGTCAAGTCACAAGTCCTTTAAAAGTGGCTCGAGTCAGGACTTGAGCTCGAGTCCAGGACTCGAGTACTCCATCCCTGTCAGCTTGGATCAAGTGATGATTTCAAGTTCTGGACGAAGAGAAAAATTAGCATTATTCTATTAATCGGCTGTACTGAAATAAAGCAGAATGTCATCTACATAAAGTTAAAAGTGTGTTCACCCATTTCCACCCACCCTATGTGCAGCTAGCTTTTCAAAACACCATAGGTGGACTTATCTGCTTGCTTTGCCTGAGTTTCCCGTGTCAAGCTACATTCAGCAGGATGGTAACATTTAATCGTAACCCAAGGAAGAAAAACTGTTTCCACAGTAAATAAACATATTGTCACTCTAACATTGAAAATACGCAAAAACTACGTTTTAAAAAGAAGCTTTTGATTTGGACACAAAACTGTTAAAATCAACAGACTTTAGAGAGAGTTGGAGGAAAAAATTTAAAGATGTAAAGCAGGGTGTCATCGGCATACAGATTAACATAGAATAAACAACCTTGATGAACAATAACAGCAGAATTGTTTTGCAGCTTTCAGCATGCCTGTAATCAAAACTAAGGTTTTAAATAACTTATCTCAAAACAAAGATATAATAAATTTTAGTCTGCATCAACCTAAAACATTTTAAAATGCATGTATGTGATCCCTATAAAACAAATCAAATGTGAAAGAAGAAACAAAATTGTTTTAATTTCATTATAGCAAAAATGAAACCGTTAACTCTAGTTTTTAAAATGTACTAATTTAATTATTAAAGTATAAAACAAATGACTTTTTGTTGTTCCTTTTAAACTTCGTTAAAATCGTTCTTCTGCTCTCTGATTAGATAGGATTATTTTCCCTGTTAGAAATTAACACACCACTGGTTAAAATAAAGAAAGTAGTCACTTGTATATTTGGTCTATTTCCATTAAAATTAACTAAAAATAATTTCAAGTTAATTACAGAAAATGATTATCTCTAAGTTACACTTTTGGTGTGTTTATAGGAATCAACTAAAGCCATACCCTTGCTTGTGGAGAGCTGCATCCGCTACATCAATCTACACGGTAAGTCTCAACTTCCAGCTTGGATGTGGTTATTTTGAGATAGTGTACTTTTAGTTTTAGCCTAACCATTGTACCAACTAACTATATGTGACGATAAAAAATGTATCCTCTTTTTTTTTATTATTCACAATTTAAAGGTTGATATTTTCAAATAAAGTTTAATTATCAGAAAGAGTAAATACAGAAAAAGGCAGCCTTTAAATGTGGGTTTTATTGATTAAAGGGGAAATATTATGCCTTTTTTAAACCAGTTATAATAGGTCTATGGTCTGTACAAAACATGTTAATGAAGGTCTTTGCACAAAATCACTCTCACCAGCTCAATTCTTGACTATTTCAGTCTTCAGCTGTTTTGAGGGCTCACTTTTATGCAAATTAGCCATTGCAGACCACGCCCACCCATCTTGGTATTAGGCTGCAGGTTTATCACTGATCCTGCCAAAATAAAAAATAAAATAAAAATTATATACATAAATAAATACATTAAAAATACATAAAAAAATTAGGAAATACAATTTGAAATAAATAAATGTGGAAATACATAAAAAAAATTGTAGCTTTCCACATATATTTAGGTATTTCAATTTTATTTCCTCATATTTATTTACTTCCAATTTTGCTTACACATTTATATGTTTACTTACACATTAGATTCCCGTCCAATTGTTTCTCCAAATGTATTTAATTAATTATATTTTTTTTAATTTTGGCAGGATCAGTTCTTCATATCGAACATGAGATTGTCATGCATTGGATTTGGTGGGCAGGTTTGACGCAAATTACGCGTATTGTGACGTCATAATAAGGCACCTTTTCAGCTTATTGAAAATTTGCACAAAGAAATGAATGGATCGTTTTTATTCATGTTTGGAGTGTTTATATAGGCAGCGAAGACCGAAATGGTAGCACAAAAGGGTGAAAATTTGCAACGTCCAGACGTCATTACAGCACGACCCAAACAGAATCAGTCAAACATCCAGTATCTTGTTTTAAAAAAATATGAAGCTCTCCCATTTTTAATCCGAAGATTCTGCCGTAATTAACGTCCATAAATTTCAGATTATTCCAATGTGAATAGCTGCGATCAAAACAAAAACAGGCATTTGGTGAAAGATCTACCTGTTTGCAGTGGTTATAAAAAATATGCATCAGTTATTTTGCATTAAGTTAATAACTGAAAGGGATTTATTTGGAGGGTAATCTAGCAGTGAAACCTAATGGAGAGGCATGGACAACAAATACAAATCTGTTGGATTGTTTGAAGACTTCCTACCCAGCTTTGTCTTTTATTTTCAGATATAACTATTTATCAAAGGTAGAAATATTTCTGAATGCTGTAGATCAGTGGTGTACATCAGTTTCTTAAAAGTAGAACATTTCCAGATCAAAATGCAAAAATAACTTTGTGATTTTATTTTTATTTTCACTGGCTTACTAATAAACAAAACTTGTAGTATTTTAATGAATCTGTAAATCATTGAAACATTATAAAAAACAGAATTTTTTGGGTGAATCATGAATATTTAAGTCAATTCTCATCAACATTACCAATTCAATTCAAAAACACTTTGTTTATCCCAAAGGGAAAGCAAATGTTCTTGTAACTCATATCGTCATCCAAGTGTCTTCAAAGAGTCATCGTGGGTGGTAATGCTGTTGGCAGGAAGGATCTCCAGTAGCAGTCAGTCTTGCAATGAATCTGAAGAGGCCTCTGACTGAAGACTGTAGCTGTATGACAGCCTCATGACTGTCATGACATGCTAACAGCTCAATATCTACTGAGTAGAGAGGATCAGCTCTTAGCACTGCTAATCCACCTCATTTGCTTTTGCGACTCCTTTTAATCCGTCTGGTCGTATGGTTCGAAAGCTAGACAGACATGTTGGATTACAGGATATGATCCTTTCTCATTATGATAGAAGGAAGAGATGGTTTATACTTGCTCCTTCTCTCTCTCCTCCCTGGTCCTGCTCTGCATCCATGACGTCTCCTTTTCAACTCCTCTGGGATTTGGGGGTCGTAGTTCAGGTGTTATTTGTGCTTTTGAGATGCAAATCAGCTGCTTCCGGTTGTAAGAATGAACATCCAGATGTCCTCCTCGCAGGTCTTCAGCATCAGGGCATCTTCCGAGTTTCAGGATCGCAGGTCGAGGTCAACGACATCAAGAACTGCTTTGAGAGAGGTGAGAGGTTGCCTGTAAGATCGGAGGCTCAACGCGACCGGTGAGGTGTTAAACTGCCGGGCGGTGATGCCGTTTCTGCTGGTTGTCCAGGTAACGACCCGCTTATAGACGAGGAGAGCAACCATGACATCAACTCTGTGGCCGGGGTGTTGAAGCTGTACTTCAGGGGTTTGGAGAACCCTCTCTTTCCAAAGGACAGGTTTAATGACCTCATCTCCTGCGTCCGTGAGTACCGCCTGAATCTGTTCATCTCCAGCCCACTGCTCTCAGTTTCCCTCTCCACTACCTCCTCTTTGTTTCCCGTTATCGTGTCTTTGTCTCTCTGAAGCTCGTCCCCCCCCCATTGCAGCAGAGACATCGAGCCGGCCTGCCTCTCTTTCTTTGGCGCCGGCTCGGCGTCTAATGACGTCTCTATCCTGTCTGTTTCCTGCTGCAGGGATGGAAAACCTGTACGAGAGAGCTCAGTGCATCAGAAAGATCCTGCTTGGCGTCCCGAGGGCCACGCTGGTGGTGATGCGCTACCTGTTCGCCTTCCTCAACCAGTGAGTGTCCGCCCTCATCAAACCTGAATCCTCCTGTTTTACCCATAGACTGTATATATAAGATGGGCGGAGCCTCCGGGACGTCACCCGTAGGTTTGTAAAGAGTTGAGTTGAAGCCCAGTGGGCGGTTCCCACCACCGCCATCTTGGCCACGTCTCGTCATGTCCGGAAAATACAAGAAAATGGGCAAAGAGGTGGAGCTGAGAGTGGGGCTGTGAGGGTGGGGGCGGATGATTGATACCCATCAAACTCTGAGCCTATGTAGCTACAAGCTAACTGAGCTAACCTAGAGCTAACCGAAGCTAACGGAGGTTATTGGGTGCTTTTAGCCAGAAAACCGCGGTTGAGCGACTCTGCTACCCCTCTGCCTTCTAGGCAGGTTCAAGAATTTTGTCCAATAAAATCATGAAGCATTGTTGGTCCATAACTTTCACTAAAAGCTATGAGCTAACTGAGCTAACCTAGAGCTAACTGAAGCTAACAGAGGTTAGCAGGCGCTTTTAGCCAGAAAACCGCAGTTGAGCGACTCTGCTACCGCTCTGGCTTCTAAGCAGATTGAATAATTTTATCAAATAAAAACATGAAGCCTTGTTGGTCCATAACTTTCACTAAATGCTACGAGTTAACCTGGAGCTAACTGAAGCTAACAGAGGTTAGCAGGCCCTTTTAGCCAAAAAAACCGCAGTTGAGCGACTCTGCTACCCCTTTGCCTTCTGGACAGATTCAATAACTTTCACTAAATGATGTGAATTTTATTTAAAACAAGTTTAATAATCAATATGTAAAGAAGAAAATTTCGACCAAGCAGTGTTATCTTAAATGCACAGCAGAAATATAATTTTACTTACCGAAAACAGTGGAGCAGAGACTTCTTGTATGGTCTGTTAATTCAATACCACAGGAAGCCATCGCTGTCTAATAAGAGCACGATTAAGATGCAAACAGGAATAAACATTGTAGACACAACTGACGGTCAAGATCAGAGAAACAAAATGGCCTAGACTGTTAACGTGAGGCCGAAGCTGCGGACTTCCCTGGAAAAGCGGGGGCGGGCTAGCCGTTATCCACCAGCGTTAGCGCTGACGGCTCATCTGAGACCTGTCAATCAAAAGGACACGCTCCTTAATAGTAATAATCTTAAGCTTAAATTACATCTAAACGGATGAGTTATAAAATAATAATTCACCCCCCCTCAGACGGTAAACTTCACATCTTAAACCTAAAATGGTTTTTTTAACCAGGCTGTGAACATTGCAAACAAGCATTTTTGACATGGGAGTCAATGCTCCTTTCTGCAGCCAGTCCCTAGAGGATGAAGGGGGAACTGCAACTTTTGTCACTTCCGCATTGGCTTCACATTTGGCCGGCGGAGTTTGCCCCTTGGTTTTACCAGAGCTTTCATAGGGTTTCCTGTGAGAGCTCATTAAAGCTCTATCTGGCCGTACGCTTAGAGAGACGTTGAAATAGGGGATATGATCCTTGCCCGTTACGATGGATGGAATAGATGGTTTGAATGATGATTTCATTTATTAGGATAAATAAAAACTATCCAGCTGGACCCTGAGTGGAAAAAATTATTACCCTAAACTGTATTTAAAGACGTTTTTGGAGTTCAGTTACACAAGCCTGATTACTGCCAGACCTGTAGACTCGAGTGAGATAGATGGAAACCAACATGAAGTAGGCAGAAAGAGCTAAAAACACAACACATCATGCTCTGATATAAAGAAAAACACACAGAGTGGTATATGGCAAGCTATTATTTCTATTAATGTTGACGCTCATGGTTCAGAAGTCATGAAAACCCAGAATTTAGAAAATTTGAGTGTTGTACTTGACGAGTGACAAAACAGAAATAATTTTAAGACCTACACAATCATGGAGAAGACTGCTGACTTGCCAGCAGACAGTCACTGGCACCCTCCACAAGGAGGGGGGAGTCACTAAAGGTCATAGCTAAAGGAGCTGGCTTCTCTCAAAGCATTTTAAAGGGAAGTTTAGTGGAAGGAAAAATTGTGATAGCAATTGGCCAGTGTTCTGCCAGTTTTAGATGAATCTCTGCTCCAACACAGCTGATTCTATTGGTCTAGCTACCTGCTCAGCATGTCAAAGTCCCTACTAATGAACCAGGGAAAGAGCTAAAATATGCAGTATACCGGCCCTTGAGGACCAACTTTGGACCCCTCCGCCATAGAGTCCAGAAGACAATCAGACACCAGAACCAACAATGCAAGGCAATGCAACTTTACATGATTAGGGTAGAACAACAGTAAAAGCATAAAATACAACATTAGAGACACAAAACATATGACACATTTACACATTTAGACATTCCAGCTATTATTAATCGCCTCCACTAAACAGATGAGTTTCTAGCCTTGATTTAAAGGAACTCATTGTTACAACAGTTTAGCAGATTAGAAGAGCATAGAAGCCGAAAGCTGCTTCTCCATGTTTGGTTCTAATTCTAGGGATGTTTAGCAGACACTAGGCGCGTTTCCACAGATCTTTTTTCTGACGGGGTGATCTTTCGGCCCGCTCCTCTCAGCCACCATGTACCCATGTACAATTTGCCCTTTAAGGAGTCAGCTAAGACATCTGTTTTTCCCAAATCTCTCTGCCGTGAGCAGCGCCACTGATCAGCGCATAAAGGAGCCCAGAGCAGCAGAAATAAGATAGAAATGGAGAAGCAGGGCTTGTTGCTGCGGTTCTGTTTGTACAAACTGCTTCGCCAGCAACTCTTCTTATTTTTACAAAACCAGTTGTTTTGCTAATTACAACCAATCAGCACGACTTAACTACAGCTCCCGCTGAGCGACTCATTCTGGCCATTCAGAGTACATACACCCATACAGGTACAACGTCAGTTCCTGAAATGGCCCCGAAAACGGGCCCGTCGGCCTGACCTGATGAAGTGGAGACGCGCGTATCGCGAAGGTCCGGTCAATTTACCCTGAAGTTCTGATAGTGGAAACGCGCCTAAGAGTTGGAAGTTCTGAGTGTTCTGGTGGGGTTGCTATAGTAACAGTAGATCTTCAACATCCTTTGGTGCTAAGCCATTCAATGATTTATAAACTAGTAAAAGTATTTAGAAGTCTATTCTCTGAGCTACAGGGAGCCAGTGTAAGGACTTTAGAACTGGGGTGATGTGCTCTACTTTCCTGGTTCTAGTGAGGAACACGAGCAGCAGCGTTCTGGATCAGCTGCAGCTGTCTGATTGACTTTTTAGGCAGACCTGTGAAGATGCTGTTGCAGTAATCAATCTGACTAAAGCTGGAGAAAATGATGACACATCCATCCATTGATTTGCTCGATGCATTTAATCAACGTTCGGATGGGTTCAAAGTCACCTGGTGACATCGTAATGTAGAGCTGAGTATCATCTGCATATAGGTATGGTAACTAATCTTATCGGTTGTTATAATCTGAGCTAGTGGGAGCATGTAGATATTAAAGAAGACGAGCCCCAGGATGGAGCCCTGGGGCACCCCACATGTGATTTCTGTTTGTTCTGATTAAAAGTTTCGTACTGAAACAAAGAAGTCCCTGTTCTTTAGGTAAGACTCGAACCAGCCAAGTACTGTACCGGAGAGTCTGACCCAGCTCTCCAGTCGTTCCAATGGAGTATGCAGGCTCAGTAAAGGCCACCAATTAAAGCAACCAGGACCTCCTGAACACCTGAGCAGAACCACAGGCTGGTCTCCTCCATGCCACGCCGCACTGATGCAGGAATTCATGCAAAAGGAGCCCAGACCAAGTACAGAGTGGGCGTACTTTTAAGCAGGCGCTCATTTCTAATTTAAAAGTAAAAAAAAAAAACGGAATTTTGTAGTTTTATGATCCTCAAAAACTCAAAATGAATCGTTGAATGTGGAAAAAATATTTATAATGTAGTGACGGTAAATAAACTTTTCAGTAATAGTGTATTGAGGTGCAGGAGTGGAAGGATGGTTTATTTGTATTTTTTTTTAAGTCTTCCTCTTTGTTCCCACAGTCTCTCCCAGTACAGCGACGAGAACATGATGGACGCCGGGAACCTGGCCATCGTGTTCGGCCCCACCCTCCTGCCGACGCCCGACGCGCTGGACCAGGTGGCCTGCCAGGCGCACGTGAACGAGGTCATCAAGACGGTCATCCTGCACCACGACAACATCTTCCCCGACACCAAGGAGCTTCCGGGCCCGGTTTACGAGAAGTGTATGACCGGTGACCAGTACTGGTGAGACCCACCGGCCTCCGTCCCGACTCACCGCATTATATTTATAGTGTTTTTCTTCCTGATTCACGTTAAAATTCCAAATGCCTTTAAAATCCTGATGTTTCTCTTGATAAATATGGAGTCGCATCCTCCTGAAATGCTCTGAGGGAGCCGCAGGACGACAGAGACGTTACTTGTCAGGTAGTTTGGCCGGAACGAGCTCAGCTCCTCTTCCTCGCCACCCTGAATAAATCCCGACATTCTGTCAGGATTCTGTGCAGCAGCCTCGCCTCCCGCTGTGCCCGCGTCCTCCTCCCTTTGTTCCCGCGCTGAATGGACGGTTTGTCAGTCCTGATCCTCTCCTCCTCCTCTTCCTCCTCCTTTTCTCCTTCCTGCAGCGAGAGTCCGTTCAGCGAGCCGGGAGCCTTGGAGGAGACAGAGCCTGACGCCGGCACCGAGACCCAGACCAGCGACGAGGGTGCGCCCCGACCTCTGACCTTCACACGTTCGCCCACACACTCACACACACTCCCATCTTTCATCTGTCTCTTGGTGGAGAGGGGTTCCCATGGCAACAGCAGCCATGGAGACGCCACATTCCCTCGTCTCGGCACCCCTCCCCTCTCATCCGACTTGTTGGAATGTGCCGTCGCCTGACGAGCCGCGGGCCTCACCCTCGTCTTCCTCTCTCTCTTCTTCACGGCAGAGGGCGAGGGCGTGGAGGCGGTGGCCCGGTTCGACTACGTGGGTCGGTCGGGCCGCGAGCTCTCCTTCAAGAAGGGCGCGTCGCTGCAGCTCTTTCAGCGCGCGTCACATGACTGGTGGGAGGGCCGGCACAACGGCAGCCAGGGCCTGGTGCCGCATCAGTACATCGTGGTGAAGGACAGGCGAGTGCACAGTCCCAAATGGTTTGTACACATCGGACAACATTGCAATATCATTTCTTATAAATGCTCCCTGAGTTTCATGAATAACATGTTTTTTAAAGCTCAAAAACTGATGTTTTTCTGTATTTGCTTTATTTTTTCTCATTTGATCTATTAATCTTCATAAAACTGCTTTATCCTTTGCGAGTTGCCTTATCTATAACTGCTCATTATAATAATTATTATTATGTTTTTATTTATTTATATTAATATTATTAAAATTATAGTTTAGATAATTTATTTCTGAAGAAATTTTATTAAGCTGAAATAAAATCAAGCTTTTCACAATTATTATAGTATATATATTAGTATATAACCCTTACAAAATGACAGTATAACATAAAATTTTTTACTTTTTGTGTGTGCAAATGTAATAAAAATGTAATAAATCATCAAATATATTTCAACATATACATTTTGTTTCAAAATGTAACAAGAACATAGGGTACATTCTGTTTTAATGACATTAAATTGTATCTATTTTATCTTTTGTGTCCTATTCCTTTTATTTTAATATTTTCCCCCATTTAATTCATTCTGCTTTCTTTTAAGTTTTCCTTTCACTTTAATAATTAATTTGAAGTTTTCTTGATTAAATGTAATCTTTTTTCTTTATTTTTCTTGTTGAATTCATGCAATTTTATTTGCTTTTTCCTAATTAATTTAATCTTTGTTTTTTTGTTTTTTGGCTTTGAATTTACTTGGTTTTAATTTCTTCTCATTTAGTTCAACCCATTGTCATTGAATTTAACAAAATAACTTTGCATTTTATATTTAACATAAGCAATATTTTCCTCTTTTTTTCAAATTGAATTTAGTAATTTACATTTTTTTTTATTATCCAATTTGAAATGAATCTTTTTTTTCTTTTGAATTTTGTCCATTTTATTTTTTTCTTTGAATCTCTTAAATTAACATCAAATATTAATTTTGAACTAGATTAAATAAAGGAATATATTTTAGATTTTATTCATTTATTTTATGAACTACTCATGATTTTTATTAGTTTTTATTAGTTTTTTCTTACATTTTGTTTGGAGTTAAGTATAAAGTTACAAAAAAGAAAATCACATTAAAAAAAATATGAATACATTTGAAAAGGAATCAGTTTATATTTTTTTATTTCCTTTAATTTCCTAATTAATAGTAATTATTATTATTTACCATTTAAACAAATAATAATGCTTAGAATCTGAAAAATAAGTGTTTTAAAATGGTAGTTTTTCTGTTTATTATTATCATTATGGTGAACAGTTTTTTACAGTTAAAAGGTTGTCCGTCTTTTCTCTTTCTAACATTATAAGCGGTTATTTTATAATTAAACAGTAATGACTGTGTGTGATTCATTGACGAGCTTCTCGGGTGGATTTGTTGCTAACTTGATTAACTGACTAATTGGACTCGGGGAGTCTCTAGTCTTGCTGCTATCGATCACCTAATTGTTGGTCCGTGTGTTTAGGGCCGACGCCATGTCCGACACGCTCAGTCAAAAAGCCGACAGCGACGGAGGGAGCAGCAGCACCGAGGATAAGAGGTCCAGGAGCGAGCTGAGCTCCCCGACCGACATCAGACCGCCTGAGAACTTCAACAGGTCTGTGTTGTAAACCTGAAGACATGAAGGAGTCTAGCAGCTCCAGCTTCTTGTCTCACCTCTAAAAATACCTGCGGATCTCATGGCGCTGCTTTCTCAGCTGCTTCTCATGTGATGTTTCTGCGCTTCTCTCTGTCTTTCCTCACATCGCAGCCTAAGAAACCAGAAATCAGATGGAAGAAATGTCAATTATAGTGCATTGAACAAAAGTCTAGCTAAAAGTCACGGTCCACCTACTTACCAAACACCAGCCAGCAGCTACAGTAGAAAGAGTGGAGCGCTTTGTTGCCATTTCACCTTTGCTACTATTGAAAAATAGGCCCAAGGACAAACTATTCATAATTTGTTGAGTCAATTATTGGATCAAGAATTTGTTTTTAGGAAAGTTGCCTGCTCTGACTGTGCTGGTATTTCCTGATGACAGCCACAGGAGGAAACGAACCGACGGTCTCTTCCGCCGTCCGCTCTGCCGCTCAAACGACAACCACGGCAACGGAGGCGTGATGGAGCGGAGCTCTCCGCCCGTGACGGGTCACTTCAGTCCCAGGGATCTCCTACTGGGGCGGAGCCAGGGCATGACCCCGCCTCTCGACAGCCCCGAGCGCCGGCGCCGCTCTGCCGCCGTGACTATGACGGTGAGCCGCCACGATTCGCTGAGGAGGCCTGAGGACACGCCCATACGGCGATCCAGCAGCGGGCAGCACAGCTTCAGCGACGCGCTTCGATCCAGAGCGATGGACGCCGAGACGCTGGCCCAGGTATGCGCCCTCAGTGATACACACACTTTTTACTTCAACGTTTTCTCGACAAATCTTAATTTACTATTTTATAAACTGATCCCTATAAAGACAAAACTGTGGGCAGAAACCTCACCCTTTATACACACGTTGACGCCCAAGATTCCCAGGCTTCTGGTTGGAGGGCAAAAAGACTGATCACCCGCACTGACCACCACTGTTATTAGCCGTCAGTTGTCAACAGATTGTGCTAAATAGCGAGGGGAAAAAATCTAGTCAGTATGATTAACGCGTGTCGTATTTGGCAGCCACCGATTGTGCAGGTTGACCCATTTAAAAAGATGACAGGTCTTTAATTTTCTTTAAAGCTACACTTCAACTGTGAGAGACAGAATGTAAAAAAAAAATCCAGGAAATCACATTGTATAATGGTGCAGAAAATAAGTATTTAACACCTACAAACAAGCAAGAATTCTGTTCCTCACAGACCTGTTACTTAAGAAGCTCTTCTTAAAGAAGAGTGTGGACAGGTGTCTTTTATACAAATAACGAGTTCAAACAGTCAGACTCCAACCTCCACCATGGCAAGACCACAGTAACAAAGGTTACTATTAATAACACATGGATTATAATCCTGCGGCGCTCGAAAGGTCCCCCTGCTTAAGCCAGCACAAGTCCAGGCCTGTCTAAAGTTTGCCAGAGACCATCTGGATGATCCAGAGGAGGATTGGGAGAATGTCATGAGGTCAGATGAGACCAAAATAGAACTCTATGATCTAAAAGCCGCTCACCGTGTTTGGAGAGGGAAGAATGCTGAGTCGCATCCAAAGAACACCATACCTACTGTGAAGCACGGGGGTGGAAACATCATGCTTTGGGGCTGCTTTTCTGCAAAGGGGACAGGACGCCTGATCCGTATTAAGGAAAGGATGAATGGGGCCATGTACGGTGATATATTGGGCAAAAACCTCCTTTCTACCAGTGAGAGCATTTAAGATGAAACGGGGGTGGATCTTCCAGAATGACAATGATCCCAAACACATCGCCTAGGCAACGAAGGAGTGGCTAAGTAAAAAGCAATTCATGGTTCTGGAGCGGCCTAGCCAGTCTCCAGACCTCAATCCAATTGAGAATCTGTGGAGGGAGATGTAAGTCTGTGTTGCCTAGCAACAGCCCCAAAACATCCCAGCTCTAGAGAAGATCTGCATGGAGGAATGGGCCAAAATACCAGCTATAGTGTGTGAAAACCTGGTGAAGACCTACAGGAGACCTTTGACCTCGGTCATTGACAACCAAGGTCACATAAAGTATTGAGGTGAACTTTTGTTATATAGTTTTTAAGTGAGACAACTTGCACAATCTGTGGCTGACAAAAGTTAAAATAAAATATACCCTAAATCAGTTCACATTTAAGAACATTTAAATCATTTAAAAGAACCTGCCAGTATGCAAAGCTACATCTACAGCTTGCATAGTAAGCATGGAACACTAAAAAATATATGGAATTGACATGCACACTTATGACTAAAAACTGCTTTAAATAAAAACTCTTATATTGATGTAGATGTGTACCAAAATAATGTTGCTGTTAATCAGATAATCGTAGATATCCCAATACTGAACTGGCGGCTAATTCTGAGGGCCGTCATCCCATAAATTGTTAGCTATTTGAAACGATCTGAAAGCGTTCTGCTAAATACAATTGGCTTTTCGCTAAATACAGTTGGCTTTGCGCTAAAAACAGTTAGCTTTGTGCTAAATACCGTTAGCTTTACAACATATACAGTTAGCTTTTTGTTAAATACAGTTAGCTTTACAACATATACAGTTAGCTTTTCGCTAAATACAGTTAGCATTACAATAGATACAGTTAGCTTTGCACTAAATACCGTTAGCTTTACAAGATATACAGTTAGCTTTGCACTAAATACCGTTAGCTTTACAAGATATACAGTTGGCTTTTCGCTAAATACCGTTAGCTTTACAACATATACAGTTAGCTTTTCGCTAAATACAGTTAGCATTACAATAGATACAGTTAGCTTTGCACTAAATACCGTTAGCTTTACAAGATATACAGTTAGCTTTGCACTAAACACCGTTAGCTTCACAAGATATACAGTTGGCTTTTCGCTAAATACCGTTAGCTTTACAACATATACAGTTAGCTTTTTGCTAAATACAGTTAGCTTTACAACATATACAGTTAGCTTTTTGCTAAATACAGTTAGCTTTACAACATATACAGTTAGCTTTTTGCTAAATACAGTTAGCTTTACAACATATACAGTTAGCTTTTTGCTAAATACAGTTAGCTTTTTGCTAAATACAGTTAGCTTTACAATAAATACAGTTAGCTTTGCACTAAATACCGTTAGCTTTACAAGATATACAGTAAGCTTTGCGCTAAATACAGTTAGCTTTGCACTAAATACAGTTAGCTTTGCACTAAATACAGTTAGCTTTGGGGTGTATCTTTTTTGATCATCTGCACAAAGATGATCTAAATTAGAAATACCTACATTCCTAGGTTTCAATGCGTTGAATCGTTTAACGGCGGCAGCACGGCTCTGGATAGCGGGTGCTGAAGCCTATTTTTTACCCTCCAGTGTTGTGCACATGCTCGCTATTACCGGATGAAAACAATAACATTCGACATGCGCTTAGCTTTGCACGATTTACCCGTTTTTTCTGATAGCTTATTATTTCAAAGCACATTTCTGAGGAGTGTTTTCATCCCAGTAATCCCACAACTCAGCTCTGATTGGTGAGATTGGACTGAACTGCTTGAGATTAAATGTTTTGAGGGTAAATATGACTTTCCTTCCTGTTTGCAGGACATCGAGGAGACAGTGACTGTAGCTCTGGGCGAGTTCCGGCAGCTGGAGCGGCAGGGTTGCCGGCCAGCCCCCGATGTGGTCCTGGACACCTTGGAGCAGGTGAAGAACGGGCCTGTCGCTACCTGCTCCTCCGAGTCTCCCAGCCCCCACAGCACGCCCAGCACGCCAGGAACCCCTGGGACCCCCGGAACGCCCGGCACCCCAAGCCCACTTAGTCCCATGAGCCCCATTAGTCCGCTCCCCGGACCCCCTGCCGGACCTCCCAGACCGCCCAACCCGTCCCCTGATGCCATGGGCTCTTTCAAGCCTGTGGCAGCTGCCCGCATGGGTGCTCCGCTGCGACCCCCTGCCCTGAGACCGAAACCCGTTGTGCCCCCGAAGAGCAGCACCCCGCCTCTGCCCCCTCCGCTGGACAAATCCTGCACCATGTGAGCCAAACCAGGCCAAAAACCAGGCCGAATCAGGCCTGCCCGGGCCAAAACTGGGCCAGAAGAGGAGATCAGGGTACTGCTTAATGATTCTTACCAACATGAAGGTAGAAAGGGTAGGAAAGGCTTTTAATGTAGTAATAAATTATAATCTATGACATGACCTATGATATGATATGCCATGATATTTCTGTGTCGTCAGATTGGTGTGTACTCTCTTGATGTGTAGGAGTTTCCTTTCTCCATGTATCGAAGCATTAATCAAAGGTTAGCTAAAAGAACTGCTGGTGAGGCGGAAAGTCCCGTAAAAACTTAGTTTCAGTGAAGTGAATGTTGTGTCCCTAAAGACACCCGATTGGCTGCTGCATCCGCCACCCGATTGGTCGGCAAAAAGGGAGGACTCGGATGGCACGACGGAGTGCGTGACTTCATTTAAAGACGTTCCCCTCGGTTTCAGCTGCTACGCCCACCCGGGCCTCGGTGACCCCCACCAACCCACCCCCAACTTTAATGAATGTGTTCAGCTTTTCAACGACTGTTTGGCCATCTTTACTGAATGTTCGGTGGGCAGCCTTCTTGTGTTTGCAGGAGGAGGCAGCTCCTCCTGAGTTTGTCCTCGTTCGTTTGAGCGTCTGTGCGTGTTGATGTGTGTGTGTGTGTGCTCGCTCTCGCGCCCGCCCTCGTCGTGTTCCCCTGTAAGTGCAGAATAGATAATTCATGCCTGCCTTGAGTGCCACAACACACGACTGCAAGTTGACAAACCTGAGTGCAAAAACATGCCTCCACCACTCTGTCTGTATGTGTTACACTAAAGTCACTAGTTAACCTTATATTCTCCAATAAGCTATCAGGGTGGGGCTCTGTGTGAAAACGCCCAAAAACTACACTTGAACAGCACAGTGAATGTGGAATGTGGTGTTAAACTGGACCGGGCTGTGTGTGTGTGTGTGTGTGTGTTGGTGAAAGTGCCTTTTTTTTTAGACCCTCATGTTTTTTGGGAGTTGTGAATCCATTCATACTGAAGAGGGTTAGGGCAACTGGAAAGAAAAAAATTAATTTTGTCCTATTCTCAGAATTGTGAGAAAAACATTTGGAAATTAAAAGTCGGATTTTTTGTGGGAGGGGGGAATCAGACTTCTGAGGTAAAATGCGCAATTCAGAGATTAAAATAAGAATTTTGAAATTAAATTCAGAATTTAAAAATCAGAATTCTAAGGAAATAATTTCCGAATTCTGAGATGAAAGTCAGAATTTTCAAAATCAAAATTCTGAGAAAAAAATCTAAATTAAAAAGTCAGAATTCTGAGAAAGAAATTCTAAAATCTGAGATCAAAGTCAGAATTTTGAAAAAGAAAAAAGTCAGGATTCAAGAATCCGAATTCTGATACTAAAGTCAGAATTAAAATATCTAAATTCTGAGAAATAAATTCTAAATTCAAATGTCAGAATTCTAAGAAAAAGAATTCTGAATTCTGAGATTAAAGTCAGAATTTTGAGAAAAAGTCAGAATTCTGATACTAAAGTCAGAATAAAAAAATATAAATTCTGAGAAATAAATTTAAAAGTCAGAATTCAAAAAAAAAAAAAAAAAAATCTGAATTCAAATGTCAGAATTCTGAGAAAAACAATTCTAAATTCTGGGATTAAAGTCAGAATTCTGAGATTAAAATAGGAATCCTGAAATCACAATTCTGGGGGGGATTCTGGATTTAAAAGTCAAAATTCTGACATGAAAGTCAGAATATTTTTTTTTTTCTTAATGGCCCTAATCATCTTCCGTACACGCACGCATGTCCTGACTGAAAGAGCAGCAGCACTCCAAATGAAGTGAATCATAAAAGTGTTTAGTAGATTCCTGAATTATGAATTTTAACATTAACCCATTGTGACATTGCACTTTGATGTATAGGATTGTGTCCTTGGCATGTAGCATCATGACATGTTGGTGCATTTTACCTGAAGGGGGAGCTATCTCTGAATGTGTTTGATAATAAACAGAATCGGTTTCTGTATGTCAGTGTTGCTGTATTTGAAAACGGAGCTCCCTGAAGTCGAGCTCGTATAGCCAAATGGATTGTATCATTGTGTCGTATTTATATTATAAATCAACCTGAATAAATTAGCATTCAAGCCACAGACGGACTGGGTGTTTCTTTAAAAGCCTGGAAATGCAACCGTTTCTAAAACACAAGAATAAACGAACAAGTTTGGCTGAATTTCAAACATACAGGTTTAAATATCAAGAAACACCCCCAACAAATATTTGGAAAGCAACTTGGAGCTGGACAGTCCCGGCTTTTAACCACAGTCCACGTTTTAGGTTGGAGCGTCGGGAAACTAAACATTAACCCGTCTTTTCCATCTAAAACCAATCTGGACCCGTGTTGTGGGTCACTGTCCTACTGAATCCAAGTTTCAACCCTTTTGCTGTTTATTTGAGATGAAGAATTTATCGATAGTCGGTCTCTTACTATTCCATTTACTTTTCTGCCTCCATAGTATGATGCTGCCAACACCATGCTTGACTTGGTAGAGTCTTCTTAGGTTTTCCTCACCTCATTTGACTTCTCCATATGGGAAGCTGCAGACTCCCAGTCCAGTTTGACGATTTTTGTTTTGGTCACCGAACACCTAACACTGGTGTTCCAGCTGTTTACATTTCATGGCAAACATCCTGCCTAACTAGGTCTTTTGCAGGGAACAGTTTGTCTTCCTCCAGACCTTGACGTACTTCATTACAGATGATCTTTGAATCTGGAGTTGTTTAGAAATGTCTCCAAAATATTTTCCCCTTCTAAGATCTTCTTGAAACTACAAGCTGCAGAACTGGCTAACCACTCAGATTTCTCAGTTTTTTGAGAAAGTTGTTATTTCTGAGATTAAAGTCATAATTAATTAATAAAAAAGAAAAGTCAGAAAAAGTCAAAATCCAAGTCAGCAAAAGTCGTAATTCTCAGAAAAGTAAATTCTGAGAGAAAAGTCAGAAAAGGTCGTAATTCTGAGAAAAGTAAAAAAAAAAAAGTCCATCTTGAAATTTGTTAGAAAAAGTCGTAATTCTAAGAAAGGTCAGAAAAGGTCGATCTTGAAATTTGTCAGAAAAAGTCCTAATTCTGAGAACTCAGAAAAAGTCGTAATTCTGAGAAAAGTTTAAAAAAAAAGTCGTAATTCTCAGAAAAGTAAATTCTGAGAGAAAAGTCAGAAAAGGTCGTAATTCTGAGAAAAGTAAAAAAAAAAAAGAGTCCATCTTGAAATTTGTTAGAAAAAGTCGTAATTCTGAGAAAAGTCAGAAAAGGTCGATCTTGAAATTTGTCAGAAAAAGTCGTAATTCTGAGAAAAGTTTTAAAAAAAGTCGTAATTCTGAGAGGAAAGACAGAAAAGGTCAATCTTGAAATTTGTCAGAAAAAGTCATTCTGAGAGAAAAGTTATAATCACGATAATTTTTTCTCCAATGACCCTAATCCTCTTGTGCTGATGATTCAAAGGTAGATTTCTCAGACAAAGAGCATGGCACCATGTGTGAAGACAACCAATCGCGGCATACAGGCACAAAAACCTTCCAACTGTAAAGCACGGTGGAGGGGGGTTAATGCTTTGGGCTTTTCTTGCAGCCACAGCGCCTGTAAAGTCAGTGAGTGAACAATGAGCTCATCTTTACGTATTATTAACAAAATGAATGAATTAATGAATCTTCTCATCTCAAAGCACCAGCGACGTTCATTTGTTGAAGAAAATGATTTTGGACAACGAAACGTCTGAAAACTTTATTTGGTTCATAAAACTAAATGATGGAAAATAATCAAAACCAGTTTTTCTTGTATTTCCAAGAGTCAGCAGGTAAAATGAAATCAGAGCTGGTTCTGAACGGATCTCAGCCCTTTGAGCCCGGCTTGAGGACGCTGAAGGGTTTGCAGTTCCGAAGCGAGCCGGAGATCTCCAGCAGGAAGGAAGTGATGTGCTGGTCCTTCTCGGACTTCCTACCGTCAAAGATGACCACCAGGGTGAAGTGCGGCTCGGGCCGGCTCAGGTAGTAGGTGCTCTGGACCTTATCGTCGTAGAACTGCACCACCTTGTCCAGGGCGTTGAGCTCGGCGGCGCGGTCGCCCATCATCATGATGACGTTGGGCCAGTGCGTGAGCGGCCGCTCGCCGGAGGGCAGCGACACCACCGCCGGGAACTGCTCCACCCCTTTGGGCGCCTCGCGGTACGAGTGAGGGTGGTGGTACCCGTGGCCCTGGAAACTCTCCGAGCCGCGGTTGTCGAACACCAGCGACACGTTGCTGGCGTCGTGCTTCCTGATGAAAGCGGAGATCTTGCCGTGGTAGTCCGGGAAGGCGCGCGCCGTCAGCGCCCTCATGTCCCCGGTGGCCGTCTGCCGGCTCAGAGCTTCGTGGAAGTAGAAGGTGAACTTGGCGAGGAGCGCGGCGTGGAAGCGCTGCAGCCACACGTACAGGTGGGGAGGCTGCGCCGCCTTCTGGGACTGACCGCCGAACAGGTTCTTCCGGGTCTCCTTGTGCCGCTGGAAGAGCTGAGCCCAGGCGGTGAGCTTGGTGTGAGCGCCGTGAAGGCTGAGCAGGGCGGGAAGGAAGCGCCACTCCGACACCTGCGCCTGGCAGCGCAGCAGCTGGGTCACCACGTCCACCTCCGTCTGGAAGCCCTCCTCCACCCGCGCCAGGATGGGGTGGTGGAACCTGGGAACGTCGGATCAATTTCAGCATTTCAACATTTTTAAGAACACCTGAAGGAGGAAGTGGACAGGCTCAAAACTTTACATACAGACTTAAGAATTAAAATAAACTCGACTAATACTTGGTTAGTGCAACGCACTCCAAGCAGGGGAACAAGCCCTCAGCATGATGCTACCACCACCGTACTTCTAAACCCTAAGTGATTCATGCAGCTCTTTTTCCCAGGTTCAGATGAGGCCATAAACGCCTCGAATGGGAGAGACTATGAAGAAGCTGCAGCAGCGTGGCTGATTCCAGTACGTCTCATTGAGCGCCGTGCAAGTGTGTAACTTCAGTTATTGCAACATAATAAGTCCTAAAACATAATAAGCAGCTTCTTCCTCACAGTTTCTCCTGTTTGAGTCAAATCTGAACCCAGAAGAATTTGTTCCGATCCGGGAAAAGAGCCGCATGTAGCTACCACTTAGACTTTAGATCATGTCCAGATGCACATCTTGTAAATTTAACACATGAATCTAATAGGACTGACATTTTCTCTAAGAAATAACTGATTTGAAATCTCAGGAAACTTCAGTTTTTTTCTGATAAATTTGGGTTTTGTTTTTTTTTCTTCGAAATTTCTGCCTTTACAATGACTGAAAATATCTTGGTTTAAATATCAAAATGGTTTTAATCATGGAAATTTCTGAGTTTTCTTTCGCACATTTCTGAGAGAATTTCCCTGTTTTTTCTTAAAAATATGTGTATCTTGAATATCATATCTTGAAATTTTGGGGGGGTTTTTTGGTGGAAATTCACTCTTTTTTTTTTTTTTCTTCTTCGAGCTACAATGGCCCAAATACTCCGTTGTACCTACGTGCCTTTTTGCAAACTCTAATCGAGCCATGATGAGGCTTCCTCGTCGCTGCTCTCCCATAAAGCTTTGGCTGGTGAAGAACCGGTACAACAGCTGTTGTCTGCAGAGTCTCTCCCATCTCAGCAGCTGAGGCTTGGTGACCTTTTGACCCCTCTCACCGTTCTCCTTCTTTCTGAGGACGGCCTGATCTAGGCAGATTTACATCTGGACCATATTCCTTCCACGTCTCTTTGATTGATTCATCTGAACTCCAGGGGATGTTCAGATTTTTTCTTTTTTTGGATCCATCCCCTGACTGATACTTTCAATAAACTTTTCTCTGATTTGCTGGACCGCCGTTGAATTAAATCAGTCAGTTTAAAGGGGATGAATAATAATGCAATTGCTTATTTTATGTTAAATATTTTTTATTTAATTAGTTTTCACTTTATCATTAAAGATTTTATTTGTCAAAAAAGACACATTTTGTTGTAAAAGCAATAAAAAAGGGAGTGAATACTTTTCATAGGCACTGTATGAGGCTTCAGCTTCACCTTCCAGGGCCTGTTTAGGCTGGTGGGGTGAAAAACAGCTGCAGTTTCTGCATGAATTTTTCTCCTCCACCGACCTCAATGTGTCGCCTTCTCACTGGAGCTCCTGCTTCTCTCTAAATATATTACATAAAAAAGGGAACATGCTTCGCGACGCAGGGGTAATTACTCATTTATGGCATATAGCTGCTGCCTGAGTTCACAGCTTCGTGGTCCGACCCTACGCTGCAGACCGAATGCGGAGGCAGGCGCTGGGATACGCACTTGGAGCTGTATTTGTGCAGCGTGGCCTCCAGCGTGGACACCAGCTCCTCGGAGTTCACGCTCTTCTGGCCGCCCAGCGAGTGCAGCTTCTCGTACAGGTCGGCCATCTCCATGCGCGCCTGGGTGAAGTGGCAGAGCTGCTCCGACAGGTGAGACAGGAGGTCCTCCAGGGAGGAGGCGGATGAAGAGGAGGAGGCGGCGGGCTGGCTGTGGCGCCCCATGGCCACCACCTTCCTCAGCTCGTTGTACAGCGACGTGTAGACGTTGCGGATGGAGTCTTTCCGGCTGAAGAACGACTGGCCGCCTGCAGAGGGTTGAGCAGAGAAAAAACTGCTGATGCGGACCGACTGTCACCTCTCTACATCAGCTGCTACACTGCCACCTGGTGGCGGAAAATCAGTAGCTTCTGTTTCTTTGAATACCTGCAGCCCCTCAGATATTTTTTTCCCTGGTTTTGTCACACTTAAAGGTCTCCATGACACAGTATTAGGGTCGTTGCAGGCAAAAGAGAAATATTTTTGGAGTAAATTTCTGCGCAAGAAACTCTGAAATTTTTAGACTGATCTCACGTATTTACAAAAAGATTTTGGGAAATCCTCTGATGTAGAAAAGCCGGAAAGTTCAAAGATTAAAGGCATAAATGTTTAATATTTAAACATATTTTTGACATCGTAAAGTCAGAAATTTATCCCCCCCCCCAAAAAAAAGAATTTTGCAGAGATTTTGAATCAGTTTCTTCCGACAGAAAATCCCAGTCCTTTGAAATTTAGGTGTTAAATTTACAAGATGTGCATCTGGACATGATCTAAAGTCTAAGTGGTAGCTACATGCGGCTCTTTTCCCGGATCGGAACAAATTCTCCCGGGTTCAGATTTGACTCAAACAGGAGAAACTGTGAGGAAGAAGCTGCTTATTATGTTTTAGGACTTATTATGTTGCAATAACTAAAGTTACACACTTGCACGGCGCTCAATGAGATGTACTGGATGCAGCCATGCTGCTGCATCTTCTTCTTCAGTCTCTCCAATCCGAGGCGTTCATGGCCTCATCTGAACGCAGGGAAAAAGAGCCGCATGAATCACTTAGGGTTTAGAAAATATCCAGGTGTGCATCTCGTAAATTTTAAACTTAAAACTCATTGGATTGGCATTTTCTTGCAAATTTCTGACTTTACAATGTCAGAAAATATATTCTCTAGCAAATTTACAACTTTTCAACAGAGAATTTTAAAGTTTTTTCTTGAAAATATTTGACATTTATCTCAAGATTGTTTTGCATAGAAATTTACTCCAAAATATTTTTATTTTGTCAGCAATGGCCCTAATAATCTAATAGTACATCTCAGATTATCAAACAAACTTTAAAATCCGACAAAGTAGGGCAGGGCAAATAAATTGATTTATCGAATTTCTTTATGTATGAAGATTAAATTTTTAGAATATCGAAAAAATATAATAATTCTCCCACGCATCTTTTGGGTGATCATGCTGTAGTTCAAAGTGATGTCAGCCCACCCAAAGCCTACCATTTTGTGTTTATTTTCACTATGAATTCAGGTCAACTCCAAGAAGGAAGGATTCAAATAAAATTTTAAAAACGTTTTAAATAATAATTTCTGTCATTTGCCATTTCTTTTTAAGAATAGAAATGGAGAAAAAAAACCCCCGATTAATATCAAAAATAAAATTTGGCATGAATAAAATGGCCCAGCCCTAACGTCCTTTAATTGTTTCGAAACAGTTGTATAATGTCCGATCACATTTTCAACTTTTGAAAATAAATCTTTAAATCAAAAATAACCTTCTGACATCTTCAAATAGTACCAGGGAATGTTACATATTGACAAAAATAGTGATTTGTTTAATATTGGGATATATATATATATATATATATATATATATATATATATATATATATATATATATATATATATATATATATATATATATATATATATATATATATATATATAAAAAAATCGAGTGATAGACATTTCCACATTGCCCAGCCATAAAAACAAAAAAAAGTAACAAAGCCCCTTTTTAAATCTTTAAGAAAATGTTTTTGGAAAGTTTCAGGCTAAATTTAATGAACCTCACCCCCTGAATTAGAACCTATATGATACAATATTTCTTTATGGTCTAAATGTTGTCTTGCATCATTATAGTACAGCGGTTTACAAAAAAAAAAAAACAGACAGAAAACATAAAACTTGTATTTTCTATAAAAAAATTTAAAAACCCAACATGAATTAGATTGTGGCTCAATGGCAAGAGTTGTTGTCAATCGGAAAGTTGTGGGTTCTGTTCCAGCTTCCGCCTACACTTTTTTTTGTTATTGCCCAAAAACTCAAATAAATTCTAGAACAAATGAAGCAAAGTCCTGTATCGGTCTGGGATGGGTTATAAAGCCACTTCTAAGGCTGAGAACCACAGAGTCTTTATCTACAAGTGGGGAAAACGTGGAACAAATCGACCCAAAACTAATCCGAAAAACGCCTCAAAGAATCGTGAAATTTACCCACACGGCTTGATGATCACAAAGACCTGTGGGAAAATACTCTGGGGACTGATGAGACCAAAAATTGACCTTTTTGGAAAGTGTCCTAGGCTTAAAATGCTGGGGGTCAGACTGACCACTTTTCCTCACTACTTTCTTCTCCTACTACTCTCCAATTTGCGTTATTTGCTGTTATTTCAACTGTTTATTTTTTTCAGTCATGGCCAGGTTCTGGTTCTGCTGGAGGTTTCTTCCTGTTAAAGGGTTGTTTTTCCTCTCCACTGTCGCTACATGCTTGCTCAGTATGAGGGATTGTTGTAAAGTCGATGACTTGATGAAATTTGCTGGGTTTCCTTAGACAAAAAAAGCGTTAAACTAATTGGAATAATGAACTGAACTTAATCAAACAGGTTGTTCATAATCGAAACCCCTCTAATTTGGATTGAAATAAAACTAATTTGCAAAGAAGAGTGGCATGACGTCTCGAAAAAAGATTGTTTTGACAGCAAATAAATAGGCAGGTGGTCATAATATTACGCCAATTGGTGAATTATATATTTAAAGTTTAGTTTATTCGCCTTATTAAAAACAACAAAAACATTACTCAGCCAGTAGAACATGTCTAAACCAGTAAGGACCCCCATCGGCCCCCCCCCCCCCCAGGGTTACCTATCTTCTGCCCCAGGAATGTCAGGTTGTGGTACACCTTCTCCGCGGCGGCCAGGTGAGCCAGCGCAGCCAGCAGAGAGCTCCAGATGGCCCCGGAGCTCCGGCTGCTGTCCTTCTCCTTCTCCACGTAGTCTTTGGCTCGGTCGAAGGAGAACATTCCGAGCTGAGCGAAGAAGCTCTCCAGGATGGCTCTCTCCCGCGGGACAGGCCGCAGCTCGTCCACCTCCGCCATGGCTCCGAGTCGAGCTGCGCGGTGTTAGCCAACAGACTGGGATTTACACGATAAAAGAGCGTAAATATTCATATTAAACTCGATAAATACTTGTAATAAGACCTGAAAAACATATTTATTTATTTTTTAAGCGTTAGACTAGCTAACCGTTTGTCGTTTCGAAGCCATTTTGGCTCAACCGGATGTAAACATGACGGAAAGCTAAGAGGAACACAACGAATCCTAAAACGTCAGCGGGGCCGCCATCTTGGAAAGGGAAACTAGCTGAATGAAAAAGAGGAACTACGCGTTTGAATCGATTACTAGCAATTTATTCGTTTACATTTATAATTTTTTTATCTAGGCATTTTATTTACATAGTTTATACATAGTATACTTCTATCACCGTTGGCTGGCCCAAGGTTTAAGGGGCCTTAAACGGAAAATGATTTAGAAGAAGAAGAAAAAGAGGAATCTTTTATTGTCCCACAAAGGGGAAATTTGGCTGTAACAGCAGCAAAGTGGCATAATAGTAGCATTCACAATCACACAAGGTATAAAAAGTATAAAAAACAGAATTAAGAATATGTACATTAAGGACACAATTACAGTGCAGTTTTTAAAAATAAAGTGGCATACTCAGATCTGTATGGGCAGGATAACAAAAAAAAACAGTGGATATTTTCAGAATGAGCATTTATTGGGGCCCCTCTTCCTGTTAACGTCCCCAACACCAACAGTGATTCAGTAGAGATTTGGATGAACCTAGGAGAGGGGGCCAAATAGCTCGAAAGCAATCACTGATAATTGGTTATTATTTGCTGAGATGAATTTGTGAACAAACCGAGCTCAAACACAAAGATTAAAACTCATAGCATCAGAACGTAGCAAGATTTTTTTTTTTTTTTTTGCATTTTTATAAAATAAACATGCCAATTTCTTTCAATCTTAAACTTAAATGTTAAAAAATTGTAAATCTTTTATGTTTTTATCTTCTCATTCTCAATTAACATGTTAAAAAATCTTGATCTATTGTCTGAAGGTCTGTTTTGCATCTCAATCCAGTCCAGCATTAGTGGGGTGTTCTGGACTCATAGGTACTACGCATACATTTAGAAATCGCATTATTTCACACATATATCTTCTGAGTACACAAGCACATACTGAGATGTATTCCCAAGTCTCCTCAAGTAGCTGCAAAAATATCAACAACAAACTTCCCCCATTGATCTTCTACGCTTCAGAGGAATAAAGATATTATTGTTCTGTACTCTGGTCTGACTTTATCTTTGATATAAAAATATTTGTGGATTCCTGGCTTATCCCACAGAGGCAGAGCCAATGCAATTACATCCACCTCACTGTGATTGATTCAGATCATTTGAATCAGATGAGAAGTCCAGAAGATTCTGCGTGGCGCTGCACTGGAATGGTTCGCGGAAAAAAAAAAAGAGACCTCATATTAGAGAGTCCCTGTTTTCATCAGTGACATTTGACAAAGTCCTGGTGGCACTAGATTTACATGATTCTGGGAATATAAAGAGCTTTTAGAGTCTGTGTTTACTGGTGGTTCTTGTGATGGTGTTACAAAGCTATAAATGTTGATTATTTGGATGTGTCATATAGCCAGGGGAAAGTTCAGTGTTTATTGAGTGGTTGTAGTGACTTGTTGGAAGGCTCATCTTGCTCTATGAATCTCATTTAGTCCACCATTTGGTCCAGAGTACAACGCACCACATTCGGAGGAATCGTGTTTTCTGTGTGTGTTTCTCAGTCAATCCATCCCTCCCTTTAACTTCTCCTCCGTGTATTCAAGATGAGATTCAAAAGGAAAACCTACAGGTTACTACAGTTTCCCCCGGTAAACTTTAACCCCACCCACTGTCGATTCATTGAAATCACGCATGCAATGGTAGCAGTAACGTAAGCCAAAAAACGCTGGCGCTAGGCTGCCGTCTGGCACCGTTTTAGGTTCAGAATGGACAGAAAGATGAGCTTGACAGAAGCAAAGCAATTTGCAAGGCTTGCCAAATGGAGGTGAAGTATTGCGGCAATACATCCAACTTCAGGAGCCACAACCAAGATCTCATGTCCGAGCCGTCCACCGGGCCGCAACAGATGAAGCTCAAGCAAACGCTACAACTAACAGCCATTTCTGCACGTTCTCTCAAAATAACTGAGGCGATTGCGGGCTTCATTTGCAAAGATATGCGCCTGTGTTCTGTTGTTGAAAACAAGAGCTTCAGGCAGTTGATGAAAGTAGCGGAACCGCACTACGTTATGTGTTCTCGCAAACATCTTTCTGAAGAAGTCATCCGAAACATGTAGCAGTGATAGTCTATTCTAAATTCTGAGAATCGAAATCGAATCAATTCTTGAAATTTTAATCAATACCCAACCCTATGTTACACGGCATTTTGTTTCTAGTTTTTCCTTTGAAGATCTGGGTTCCCGTCTTCGTTCCTGCATTAGTCATAAGATCGCTACATGCACAAATACTGTAGCTAACCTCAAAATCGTATTCCTACAGTAAAAATTTACAAGACCGCTGGTTAAAAAGCTGGTCTCTGGTTTGGACCTGGAGTTTACAAAGAGGAGGAAGTCTTTTACTTGGCCAGCAAGTTCAGGGCAATTATGGAGCTACATTTCCGCAATGCAGTAGTTTGCGACTCTTAACATAACGAATATTATCGTGGGAAAAAGGAAGTTCAGATCTCTGAGATGTGCTTTTATACCTCTATGACAACATGGGGGATCATTGTTCTGCTGAATAACCCAATATTTTCCATCAAAATTTTCCCTCAAGATTTTCTGGATCCATCAAATACAGCAAGTCATCCAGTTGCTGAAGAAGGAGAGCAGCCCCGGACCATCATACTGCCACCACCATATCTGACTGTAGGTCCTGTTTTTGAAATCTAAGGGTATGCACGCCTTAACTAAGCCCGTGGCCTGCAGGGCTTTAGCTTTTGTTCTGGGTTCTTCTGTGACCTCCTGCTTTATTTGTCAGTGCACTCCTGGAGAAATTTTGCTTGGCCTGGAAAAGGTTCTGGGAAGGTTCTCCACTTTTCCGTGTTGTCTCCATTTCTGGATAATGGTTCTCTGGAGTCTCAAAGCCTTCAAAATGGCTCATCTATTCTTAAATATCTTTAGATGGGGGCATGATGTGGGGGTCTTTGAGGTGTTTTAGCTTACTTCATGTTGCTAGACAGGTATTCTACTTAAATGATTAATACACAGATCTGCGTTTGGCTTGTTAAATTAATCTGAATATATCTTCTTCTCTTAAACGAAAACATTTTAAAATATATTTTTGTATTTCCTCTGTTTATATTTGTCCAATATTAAAATCAAATGTCTGATTTCCAAATCAGAGCTTTGACCTGATTTAGAAATTAGATTAGGACCGAGCTTTCACTGGAAAACATATGTAGGAATTTAAAAGATGGCCTAATTTTCTGCTTTTTTTTAAGGATTTTTCTTAACTGCTGCATGTAAACATGGTCTTAAAGTTGCGGTGAGTGTTTTCTCCTCCTTTTTCGACTCCTGTAGATGTTATTAAAAAGTTCCCTGTATTTGACTCAAGGGGGAGGATCTTTGCTCCAATAAAAAACTGTCAGCTGCTCAAAAAGAGACCTCATACCACATTTTCTCTGATCTCCTAAACTCATCTCTGCTCGGTAAGTTAAATCACTCTATTCAGTCTGTGGATGTGCTTAAGATTCTGCGTTATTTGGATGTAATTTAACATTTTTTAAGGTATAACTCTGTTTTCAATCCAAAAGTGAACCTTGCAATCAATTTAAAGATTTCTCATTGATTTTTTGAAAAAGTAAAATGAAAGGCAATATTTTTTAGTACTTAATTTGGATCTATATCTAATCACAAGATGAAATTATTATGTGATTTGGACCTTCTTGTTGAATTTTATTAGGTGAATTTAGTCATTTCTAAGAGCTTTTCTTTGTGTCTTTTCTGGGTTTCAGACTATTTCTTGTTTGAAACACTGGGAAGATTTTAGGATGTTTTCTTTCCTCCTGGTATTTAGTTTTTTATACAGATTCTTTATGGGAACCAAGTTGGGTCTCTGGCAGGGCCTGTTTAACAAATTTGTACCATTTCAGTAAGTGTTTCTTGACAAGTTAAGCTGTTCTTTCATGATGGCTGTCCATTCTTACAAAGCTATTCAATCTTGTCTTTATTAATGTTGCTTATTATGCTTTCTAATGTGATGTAATTGCAAAAAACTGGTCTAAAAGTTCTTATTTCAATGTCAATCTTATCCATTATATCTCATTTTCTTTGACAAAATAAAGCTTTGTCAAATCCAGCTAAAACCTACCCTCCTCCAAAAGTTTAATCTTCCTCTGATATCCAACATACACACTCAGCCTGCCTGAATCAGACTGTACAGTTCTGGGTTAGAAGTTTCCACCCACTCGTTATGGGCATGAATATTAATTTTGGACTTCCAATGATGTATTTGAACCTGGTATTTTCTTCACGGGGAAATAAGTAAAAAATTATGCCAAACAAAAGCCAAAACACTTAGCACTTTAAAAACAACAAATGGTAGATCGATGTGTTGTGCAGCAAGAGTATAAAAGCACAATAAGAATAATAAATAACAGTGTCTGGTAACCACTGAGTTTAAAGCCAGGAAATAAAAATACGTTTTCTACTTGGATTTAAAAACCACTAAAGTGAAGAGGCCACATAACAAGAACAAAAGCCACAACACAACACGAACAAAGAAACAACGCAAACCAAAAGCCACAACACAACACGAAAAAAGCCACAACACAAGATGGCAAAAGCCACAACACAAGATGGCAAAAGCCACAACACAAGATGGCAAAAGCAACAACACCAGAACAAAAGCAACAACACCAGACCAAAAGCCAAAACACCAGACCAAAATTCACAACACAAGAACAAAAGCCACAATACAAGAATAAAAGCCACAACACCAGACCAAAAGCCAAAACACCAGACCAAAAGCCACAACACAAGAATAAAAGCCACAACACCAGACCAAAAGCCAAAACACCAGACCAAAAGTCACAACACAAGAACAAAAGCCACAATACAAGAATAAAAGCCACAACACCAGACCAAAAGCCAAAACACCAGACCAAAAGTCACAACACCAGACCAAAAGCCAAAACACCAGACCAAAAGTCACAACACAAGAACAAAAGCCACAACACTAGACTGAAAGCCACAACACTAGACGGAAAAAGCCTCAACACAAGAACAAAAGGAACAACACCAGACCAAAAGCCACAACACCAGACAAAAAGCCACAACACCAGATATAAAAGCCATTTCACAAGACCAAAAGCCACAATACAAGACCAAAAGCCACAACACAAGACCAAAAGCCACAACACAAGACCGAAAGCCACAACACAAGACCGAAAGCCACAACAAGAGACGGCAAAAGCCAGAACACAAGAACGAAAGCCACAACACCAGACTAAAAGCAACAACTTGACATGATAAAAGCCACAACACAACTAAAGCCACAACACAAGGTTTTTAAGACCAAAATACACAACACAAGACCAAAATACACAACACAAAACACCAAAAGCCACAACTGAAGACCAAAAGCCACAACACAAGACCAAAAGCCACAACACAAGAACAAAAGCCACAACAGCAGACCAAAAGCCACAACAGCAGACCAAAAGCCACAACACAAGAACAAAAGCAACAACACCAGACCAAAAGCCAAAACACCAGACCAAAAGCCAAAACACCAGAACAAAAGCCACAACACCAGACCAAAAGCCACAACACCAGACCAAAAGCCACAACACCAGACCAAAAGCCACAACACCAGAACAAAAGCCACAACACAAGACCAAAAGCCACAACACAAGACCGAAAGCCACAACACTAGACTGAAAGCCACAACAGAAGAAGGCAAAAGCCAAATCACCATACCAAAAGCCACAACACCAGACCAAAAGCCACAACACCAGACCAAAAGCCACAACACAAGACAACAAAAGCCACAACACAAGACAACAAAAGCCACAACACAAGACAACAAAACCCACAACATAAGAACAAAAGCCACAACACAAGACAATAAAAGCCACAACACAAGACAACAAAAGCCACAACATAAGACCAAAATCCACAACACAAGACCAAAAGTCACAACACAAGAGCAAAACCCACAACACAAGACCGAAAGCCACAACACAAGACCAAAAGTCACAACACTAGACTGAAAGCCACAACACTAGATGGAAAAAGCCTCAACACAAGAACAAAAGCAACAACACAAGACCAAAAGCAACAACACAAGACCAAAAGCCACAACACAAGACCAAAAGCCACAACACAAGACCAAAAGCCACAACACAAAAACAAAAGCCACAACACAAGACCGAAAGCCACAACACTAGACTGAAAGCCACAACAGAAGACGGCAAAAGCCAAATCACCAGACCAAAAGCCACAACACAAGAACAATAGCCACAACACAAAACAACAATAGCCACAACACAAGACAACAATAGCCACAACACAAGACAACAATAGCCACAACACAAGACAACAAAAGCCACAACACAAGACAACAAAAGCCACAACACAAGACAACAAAAGCCACAACATAAGACCAAAATCCACAACACAAGAACAAAAGCCACAACACAAGACAACAAAAGCCACAACATAAGAACAAAAGCCACAACACAAGACAACAAAAGCCACAACACAAGACCAAAATCCACAACACAAAACAACAAAAGCCACAACACTAGAAAACAAAAGTCACAACACAAGAAAACAAAAGCCACAACACTAGAAAACAAAAGTCACAACACAAGAAAACAAAAGCCACAACACAAGACAACAAAAGCCACAACATAAGAACAAAAGCCACAACACAAGAACAAAAGCCACAACACAAGACAACAAAAGCCACAACATAAGAACAAAAGCCACAACACAAGAACAAAAGCCACAACACAAAACAACAATAGCCACAACACAAGACAACAAAAGCCACAACACAAGACAACAAAAGCCACAACACTAGATGGAAAAAGCCTCAACACAAGAACAAAAGCAACAACACAAGACCAAAAGCAACAACACAAGACCAAAAGCCACAACACAAGACCAAAAGCCACAACACAAAAACAAAAGCCACAACACAAGACCAAAAGCCACAACACAAGACCGAAAGCCACAACACTAGACTGAAAGCCACAACAGAAGACGGCAAAAGCCAAATCACCAGACCAAAAGCCACAACACAAGAACAATAGCCACAACACAAGACAACAAAAGCCACAACACAAGACAACAAAAGCCACAACACAAGACAACAAAAGCCACAACACAAGACAACAAAAGCCACAAGACAACAATAGCCACAACACAAGACAACAATAGCCACAACACAAGACAACAAAAGCCACAACACAAGACAACAAAAGCCACAACACAAGACAACAAAAGCCACAACATAAGACCAAAATCCACAACACAAGAACAAAAGCCACAACACAAGACAACAAAAGCCACAACACAAGAACAAAAGCCACAACACAAAACAAAAATAGCCACAACACAAGACAACAAAAGCCACAACACAAGACTACAAAAGCCACAACACAAGACAACAAAACCCACAACATAAGAACAAAAGCCACAACAAAAGGCAAGGCAATTTTATTTGTATAGCACACTTTCAACAGCAGGGTAATTCAAGGTTCTTTACTTGATTTGGTGATTTAAAAAAAACACATAAAAGAAACACACATTACACATGATACACAATAAAGCAAGAGAAAGATCAAAAAAAGCAAGAGAGCATGAACACATTTCATACACATGACATCAAGCATTTACTCGAAGGCAATTCTAAACAGATGGGTTTTTAGTCTCGATTTAAAGCAGTTCAGAGTTTCAGCAGCTCTACACTCGTCAGGAAGTCTGTTCCAGATAAGGGGAGCATAGAAACTGAAAGCTGCTTCTCCATGTTTAGTTCTGAGTCTAGGGATGTTTAGTAGGCTAGAGTTGGAGGACCTGAGTGGTCTTGGTGGTTGGTACCATGACAACAGATCTTCAACATATTTTGGTGCTAAGCCATGTAATGATTTATAAACTAGTAAAAGTATTTTGAAGTCTATTCTCTGAGCTACAGGGAGCCAGTGTAAGGACTTTAGAACTGGGGTGATGTGCTCTACTTTCCTGGTTCTAGTGAGGAACGCGAGCAGCAGCGTTCTGGATCAGCTGCAGCTGTCTGATTGACTTTTTAAGAAGAACGAAAGCCACAACAAAAGAGCAAAAGCCACAACACAAAAACGAAAGCCACAATACTAGACCAAAAGCCACAACACTCGACGGCAAAAGCCAAATCACCAGATCAAAAGCCACAACAAAAGACCAAAAGCCACAACACAAGAACAAAAGCCACAACAGCAGACTAGAAGCCACAACAAAAGAACAAAATCCACAACACCAGACCAAAAGCCACAACACCAGACCAAAAGCCACAACAGCAGACCAAAAGCCACAACAGCAGACCAAAAGCCACAACACAAGACCAAAAGCCACAACACAAGACCAAAAGCCACAACACAAGAACAAAAGCCACAACAGCAGACCAAAAGCCACAACAGCAGACCAAAAGCCACAACAAAAGACCAAAAGCCACAGCAAAAGACCAAAAGCCACAACACAAGACCAAAAGCCAAAACACAAGACCAAAAGCCACAACACAAGAACAAAAGCCACAACAGCAGACCAAAAGCCACAACACCAGACCAAAAGCCACAACACAAGACCAAAAGCCACAATACAAAAACAAAAGCCACAATACAAGAACAAAAGCCACAACACAAGACCAAAAGCCACAACATAAGACCAAAAGCCACAACACCAGACCAAAAGCCACAACACCAGACCAAAAGCCACAATACAAGAACAAAAGCCACAACAGCAGACCAAGAGCCACAACACCAGAACAAAAGCCACAATACCAGAACAAAAGCCACAATACCAGAACAAAAGCCACAACACCAGACCAAGAGCCACAACACAAGACCAAAAGCCACAACAGCAGACCAAGAGCCACAACACCAGACCAAAAGCCACAATACCAGAACAAAAGCCACAACATAAGAACAAAAGCCACAACAGCAGACCAAAAGCCACAACAAAAGAAAAAAAGCCACAACATAAGACCAAAAGCCACAACACAAGACCAAAAGCCACAACACCAGACCAAAAGCCACAACACCAGACCAAAAGCCACAACAGCAGACCAAGAGCCACAACACCAGACCAAAAGCCACAATACAAGAACAAAAGCCACAACAGCAGACCAAGAGCCACAACACAAGACCAAAAGCCACAACAAAGGAACAAAAGCCACAACATAAGACCAAGAGCCACAACACCAGACCAAAAGTCACAATACAAGAACAAAAGTCAAAACACAAGACAACAAAATCCACAACACAAGACCTAAATCCACAACACAAGACCAAAAGCCACAACACAAGACCAAAAGTCACAACACCAGACCAAGAGCCACAACACAAGACCAAAAGCCACAACACCAGACCAAAAGTCACAATACAAGAACAAAAGTCAAAACACAAGACAACTAAATCCACAACACAAGACCAAGAGCCACAACACAAGACCAAAATCCACAAAACAACAAAAGCCACAACACAAGACGACAAAAGTCGCAACACAATACCAGAAGCCACATCACCAGACTAAAACCCACAACTTGACACGAATAAAGCCACAAAATAACTAAAACCACAACACAAGGCCTTTAAGACCAAAAGCCACAACACGACAAATGTCACAACACATAACAACAAAATCCACAACACAAGACTTAAATCCACAACATAAGAGCAAAAGCCACAATACAAGAACCAAAGCCACAACAAAAGACCAAAAGCCACAACACAAGGCTTTTAAGACCTAAAGTCACAACACGACTAAAGCTACAACACAACACGACAAAATTTAAAACACAAGACAACAAAATCCACAACACAGGACCCAAAATCCACAAAACAAAACAACAAAAGCCACAACACAAGACTAAAACCCACAGCTTGACACGACAAAAGCCACAAAATCACTAAAGCCACAACACAAGGCTTTTAAGACTTAAAGCCACAACATGACAAAAGCTACAACACAACACGACAAATGTCACAACACAAGACAACAAAATCCACAACACAAGACTTAAATCCACAACAAAAGAGCAAAAGCCACAACAAAGGACTTAAAGTCACAACAAAAGACTAAAAGCTACAACACAAGACAACAAAAGCCACAAGACAACAAAGCCATAACACAAGACTTTTAAGACCAAAAGCCACAACACGACAAATCTCCAACACAACACGACAAAATTCTCATCACAAGATGACAAAAGCCACAACACAAGAACAAAAACCAGAACACAATGACATAAGCCTAAACAAAAGCTAAATATTTTTGTACGTAGTGCACAAATGCCCTTTTAGTGTTTTGGATCATTATACCACTGAAAGACTCATTGCCAACCCATTTTTAGTTTTCCGGGAGAGGCAGCCAAGTTTTTTAAAAATATCCAAGTGTTTCAAAGATGTCTCCTGGTAACAGGCCTACAAAATCACAAATATTTCACCGTACTTTACAAGCGGGAATGAGGTGCTTTTCACACAGATTCATTATTTTCCTACTGACCTATTTAGTGTATTTGTGTTTCAATCTTAATCGGACCTGCCCAAAGCATACAGTTGAGCAAAACCCACAGAACCAAGTAGACCAGATAATCCAGTAAATTCAAAGAGTTGTCATGGGAACATGAAACATCCAACCAGCTGTTGGGAGCCTCGATTAAAGTCAGGTGACTGGAGTAGATTGTTCCAATGGGGGCTTTTTATGCGCCAGGAGAAAAGAGCTCGTGTTTAAATGTAAGGAGACATCTTAACTGGAGACAAGAGCTCTGTTTGTGCTCTGCTGCTTTTACTGCTGTTAGGATGAGAGACAGTCACATGTGACCACAGCTGAGAAGGATCATCACGAATGAGGCTGTGAAGTACGTGCCAGTAGAAGCTTATTTTCAAGCAAAAATGGTGAGGTTTAATATCGCTTAACTGTGCTTTTAGTCACTTTCTATTATATGGCTGTGGTCACGCAGAGACTTTGGACTTTTGCTGCTTTAAAAACTCTTTCAAATGGATCCTTTGCGGTTTTCCTTGTGCAAACAGCAGAAACGAAGACCTGCATTATAAACCGGTTTTGTTTTCTTTAAAATTAAGTTTTCCAGTAATTTCTTAGAAACATACCTGATTATGATCCAGTTAACCAAAAGATACAGTGCGGTGAAATAGGATTTTCCTTCTTAAAGATATCTTGTTCGTCCAAACAAAGCTCAGATTTTGAGTAGGCCACCTCAAAACCTTCATTTGTTTAATTTTGAGCGATTCAGAGGTGGACTTGCTGCTGCGCTTTGGATCGTCGTCCTGCTGCATAACTCAAGTGTGCTTGAGCTTTTAGGCACCAAAAACAAAGCAATGGATTCAGGATTTTCAGGCCTGAGAGCAGCATTCCTGTTTCCATCAATTACAACAAGTCATCCAGGCCCTGAAGCAGCAGAGCAGCCCCAGACCATTATACTACCACCACCATGTTTGACTATCAATATCATAGCCAAACAGATTTTTTTTTAATGCTGGGTTAGTTTTACATCAGATGTATTTTGCCAAATGCGAAAGTTTGTTGTGTAGCAAAACTGGTATTAAAATATCGGAATAGCACACGTCACGTTTACGTTCTGTTGGATAGAACTGTGCAGCCATCTAATATCCTTGCTAGCTACCTAGACAAATAAAAAAAGAAGTATGTATAATTTTTGATGGAGTCTAAATTTAGTATGTTGCCTCTTGAACGAAATCTAGAGATTAAACATTTGGGATGTCACCAGCCAGTGGATTTTTACATCGTTAAAGGACTTTAAAGGGGGGGTATTATGCAAAATTAACATTTTGAAGCTTAATATCCTGAGAACCTGTCTTTCCCTCATTTAAAACACACCTGAAGTGTTGCTCTGACCCATTCACTCATGTTAGAGTAATCGTTGAGTCTCTGCTGGTAGTTCTCGGGGTTGCTGAAACGCCTGCTCCCACCTATCCCCGCCTTTTCCACCCATCTCCTCCTCCGACCTTACGTAACTCAGCCGAGAGCCTCGCCCCTGCAGAGCTCCCCTACCCCTCCCCACCTCACACAACTCCGGCTGAGTCCCAGGTGCAGTAATTATAACACACCAGCTGCACGTCTTTTGTGGGATTTTTTTCCGACTCCATGCTGCGATGATGCACGGTATGTGACGAACTGAAGGGGGAGTGTCAGAAAGAGTAGGAGGGTCTCAGAGAGACACAGGTGAAAATCAAGGCGTCCGATACGGAAGTAAATTTCTTTAAGGTGGATTTGGATATATGACGGACTTTTAAAAGACTTAAGGTGACAATTTTATTGGAGTGTGCTATAGAAGGGTAATATGTGCCTGGAAGAAGCATAATTCCCCCCCTTAAGAGATTATTATAGATTTAAAGGGGATTATTTGAAAGATTATACAGTTATAAAATGGCGTTTGTAGTGTGTAGATAGCAATCAATATTATTGATTAAAGTCAGATGGTATGCATCACAGAATAATTAGTTGCTGCCATAAGGTGTTGAGTTGCTGTGCCCCACCTAACTTATCATGCCAGAGACGCCACTGGCAGTGTTATTGGCATTGGATCCCTCCATTAGATCCCAGTTTCCAGACTCCATTTCCTATCTTTGAATAATGTGAGAAGAGAGCCTGACTTTGGGTCAGATGAGGCTGTTTATTTTCACAGAACCAACGAGCTCTGGAGTTAGATTTGCTCCGTCTCTCTTTAGGCAGCGGGGATTGTCAGCTTTGCATTATTTTAAGACACTTAAAATCTTGTGAAAGGTCAGATGCCAAGTGTTCGTATCACTGCAAACAGCTCATGTCTTTCTCCCAAGCACAAATTTTTCATTTTCTATTGAGTTGGACAATTGATGTTATTTTAAGTAGCAAAATAACATTAATATGTAATTTTTTTGTTTCTCTGTTTGTTTCAATGTTCTGCTCATCCCATGTGTTGTTAAAGGCAAAAATGAGTCAGATTTAATTTTAGAAAAAAGAAATCAGTTTCCATGTAGAGATGAAACTCAAAACATTTGAATATCTTGGGAACATTTTTTTATTTAACTAAATAGACTCATTACATGCCTTGATTTGTTATACTGTTGATGATTATGGCTTGCAGCTTATGTAAACTCCAAATTCAAAATCTCAGAAAATGTGAATATTGTGAAAAGGTTCAATATTTTAAGCTCAAAGTTTCACACTATAATCAGCTAATTAATTCAAAACACCTCCAAAGGGTTCCTGAGCCTTTAAATTGACTCTCCGTCTGATTCAGTATAAATCACAATCCTGGGGAAGACTGCTGACCTGACAGTTGTACAGACAACCATCATTGACTCCCCACATAAGGAGGGAAAGCCTCAAAAGGTCATTGCAGAAGAAGTTGGATGTTCCCAAAGTGCTGCATCAAAGCACATTAATGGAAAGTTATGTGGAAGGGAAAAGTGTGGAAGAAAAAGGTGCAGAAGCAGCAGGGATGATCACAGCCTGAGGATTGTTAGGAAAAGGCCATTGAAAACTGTCGGGGACCTTCACAAGGAGTGGACTGAGGCTGGAGTTAGAGCATGAAGAGCCCCCACACACAGATGGATCCTGGACATGACCTTCACATGTCCTATTCCTCTTGTCAAGCCGCTCCTGAACAATAAACAAAGTCAGAACCGTCTTACCTAGGCTAAAGACTTTTCAGAGGTCCCACATTTCTCTATTTAAAATCCTTGTTTTATTGATTTCTTGTAATATTCCAATTTGCTGAGATTTTGAATTTGGGGTTTTCATAAGCTGTAAGAAATAATCATCAGAATTCTAACAAATAAAGGCTTGATATATCTCGCTTTGCTTGTAATGAGTCTATATCATATATTAGTTTCACCTTTTAAGTTGAATTACTGAAATAAATTAACGTTTGCACGATATTGTAATTTCTTTCGAGTTTCACCTATATGATCTTTAGGATCTTGAGAATACTGTCAGACTCTGGGTGTGGAATAACTGCTAAAATAAAACAGCTGCTGGTAAATAACTAAACGTGTGTTTTATAATATTAAAATCAGCATACATTTATGGAATAAATGTAACTAATAAGTCAAATAATGTGTGGTTGAATACAGGCCGAAATTATGGTTACGGTCCCTTTAAGAGTAAAGCTGTTGGCGGAAATGAGTCCGGCACTTAGATCCCTCCGCCGGCTGTTGAACGAAGCTCTGCCGAGGACCTGTTCGTTTTTTGTTCGTTTATTTAACTAATTTACTTTCATATTACTTGAAGGAACAAAATTGCATTTGTATAAAAAAGTCTAGTAAACTGTTAAATTTAGCTGTTGCGGTGAGAAGCGTGGTTAGGTCAGGATGGCTCCGAAGGAAAACGGTGAGTCAAAAATAACGTCATAAATTTCGCAATTTCTGTCGATGTTAAACATAAAAAAAACAAAAAAAAAAACACCACAAACCGTCGGTACATGTCAGGTTGTCGAAATCAAATCAACACAACATATTTAGATGTTTAGACAAATAAAATATTTACTTAACAGGAGCAAGGGACTTCAGAAATAAATGATTCAGCCTCTTAAAAACAACATAACACATGAAACCCAGTTATTGTTTTTTATTAAGATTAAATTAAATCATAATCTAGGGGGTGTGCTAATGATTTAACACCAGTAACTCCTAATTACCCTTTTTTAATTACTTCCCCGTTGCAAAAAGTAGTATACTTAAAGTACATTTTATCAAGGATACTTCGTACTAAATTATACTACTTTATGTGTACTTCAATAAACTAAAATGTGAACTACAAGTACATACTTAGTACACTAGAGGTATAGTACTTAAAATCAGGGCTGGGCAATATGGCCTCAAATCTATATTGCAATAAAATCTAAAGCTTGTGCATTAACGATATTTATAGCGATATATTAATTTCTTTGGTTTAGATGTGTCAAAATGACATACATTCTTACATTCCAGATACATTGCAGCAGAACAACAACTTCAAAAAAGTTTAGAAAGCCATTTAAAGGACATTTATTGTGCAAAATGCTTTTTTATTAATCTTTTTTTTTAAAAATGCTACTCAAATATTCAACATAAAAAATGATGAAGTTATTTAAAATAAAATACAAGCTAAATGTTATGAAAACACAAAGTTCAAAATAGTTTAAACTGAAACCGCAAAATGTAAGAGGGAAACAAAATTTCGTTCTGCTTTCCTGATTACTTATTTCTAAATTAAATTTTGCACAAAACTGAACCTACACATATTTAAACTAAAATGCTTCAAGTTCAACAGGTTTCTTTTCCGTTAAAAAGAAAAACACCACATTTTAAATGTTCACAATCTAGTGTATCATCAGTATTTATCTTCCTTGCGTACCTGGCACAAAGTACGTAGGCACAGCTTTATGACCTCATCAAAATGCGCAATCTTGGTAGGCCGATATAGTCAAAATCTATACCGTTGGCTCAATTTATATCATTTCTACCTTATACAGTTTATATTGCACAGTAGTACTTAAAATGTGCTTGTAGTTCACATTTTAGTTTGTTGCATACTTAAAGTATACTTCAGTAAACCTAAAAATCTTCTAATTTAGTCCAAAGAAGTATACTTGATAAAATGAACTTCAAGTGTACTACTTTTTGTGAACCACATTTCTTATTTCCAGCATTTTTTACTTGCTTAAAAACACCCAGTTTGAGTAAAGTGGCCTCACATTCAACTTCATATTTAGGGATGCACCGATATGAACATTTTGGCCAATATAAATAGCCGATAACACAACTCTTCTGGCTGATGTCAGATATTTACGAGTAACATGTGTAAAAGTGACCCCACAATCCTGCACTGCATCATTATCACATGATCAATCCCCCCCGAACCCCTTGAAACACAAATGGCAACAGTAGGAAAATAAATATCAGTTGTTGATATCGGCCCAGTTTTACAAATCGGACCGATACCAACATGTTATGACAAATATCACCCGCTGTGCTTGACAGCTGTCTAAAGCAGTGGTGTCCAAACTTTTTGCAAGTTGAAAGCAATTGAGGGGGGGGGAGGGGGGTTTGAAAAATTTGCATGTGAAGATGCATTTTTTTGGGGCCTTTTTATTAGGAACGCATAATATATCGAAATTAACTTTGGCATCTGTTGATGTTAAGTCATAAAAAACCAAAACCATATTGCTATTGGTATATTTGTTTCCGATAATAAACACTGAGCTGATATTTACAACCGATGTAATATATTTCCTCCTCGTTGCCATTTGTATTTCTGAACCGGGTGAAGGTTGGGCATGTGGTATTTGTTTGGCCATGTGATGGTAATGGTGATGCAGCGTGGGATTGTGGGATGTTTAACAGTAGCAAGGAACCAATGTCAGCTGTTTAAAAAAAAATGGTGTTAAAACGGTAGGGAAATGTATATCGGTTATCGGCCATAACAGCAATATTAATATCGGTTATCGATATCGGCTTAAGTTTCCAAATCAGTGCATCCCTCCTTTTTATGATTATCTGCTCATTTATGAGCAAAACATGCAAGATTTTATTGAAATTAACCAAATAGTCAGATATTTGAAGAAAGGTGATGAGTAAATCATTGCAGATCCAAAACATTAGACTACTGATTCTCCGATGCTTTGTGCTGATTACTTTCTTTTTTGGGGGGGCTATAAGAAAGCAACATGGGTCGCTCTTTATTCTAAAACCCGATTAATCATTGTTCTGCTTACGAAGAAAGTTTTCCTGGACATCTGTGGCTCTTCTTACTGTGAAATTCAGATCAATGAAGAAACCGGGTTAATAAATGTGAAATAATGTGAAGATCTTATTGTTCTGTGATAATATTGGCCTGAATATGGCTGCACAACATCAATCTGAGCCACATTTTGGACACCCCGATGTTTGGTTGCAACTTTGGAAACTAAAGAGAGAGATGATCCTTTAACCCTGTAAAGGAAATATCTCAAGTATTGTTTTTATTTTTTGTTTTAGGGACAGAAGTCAGGAATATTAGATTAGACTATAGTCTGTCCTCATCCTTTTTATTCAGAAATTTCCACAACAAACCCTTCTTTTTCTAACTGTCCTGTTATGAACTTTAAAGGTCTCATTCACTGATAAAAAACGTGTAATTTTTTTTTTTCTTTTTTTAAAAGTAAGATCGGTCGCTCTGAGCCGCACATTTTCTCCAGCCCTCATAAAAAAAAAATAAAAAAAACAGACGGCTAAATCAGCGAGTCAGAAAAAGCCAGTCCCTTCTATGTCACAGAGAAAATTAGTATTCGTGGTATCGCCTACTTTGGCTTCCCGCCCACTGGAAGGCAAATTTTGCAGCCTGGAGAGAGCAGAGGACGTCTCTATTAGTAGAAGCTAGAAGCCAAAGCTAACTGGCAAAGAAGCTAACTGTTAGCAACGAAGCTAACTAGGGATGTAAGAAAATATTGATACACCAATATCATGCGATATATTTTATTTCCCGACATTGTATCGATATAAAAAAAATTATATAATTTTTTTTGGGGGGGGATTTAATGGAACCATTAATGATTACAGTAATTTTTGTAGTGAAATTAAAAGTCTGATTGGTAGTTTGTGGCCTTTTTTCACCTTCTTCGTTCCAGTGGATCAACTAGATCTAGTAATAAAACTGGATTTGTTAAAGTATGAAACATGTTAGAGTGTTTAGAAAGCTGTGACTGTGTTTTTCTAAAGCTAAATTCAGTTTTAAAACGTACAATATATCGTCTTACTCATAGTATCGCAATATATCGCGTTACATATCGTATCACCAGATTTTTACCAATACACATCCCTAAAGCTAACTGCAAGACGAGCTGAGGAAGAAACTGTCTTGTGGCACCGCCAGGGAAGTGATGCCATCTCCACGCGTTGCCGGGTATCTCACAAAACGAAATATATTTTTCTACGGTTTGGCCCGTCATCCACACGAAAACACAGATATGCGGCACCAAAACCGATTCTTTCTAAAACCTCCGACCAAAGTGAAGATTTGCGTTTTAAGCGTTTGCGTGTGGAGAGAAATAACCGGAGTTTTTGGCTTCGCAACGCCACTTTCCGCGACAAAAAATGCTACGACATCATTTGTGCGCTCTGTTTACACTCAGAAACAGCATTTATGCCCTCAGAGATGTGTTGGCATCATCGATTGTCCAAGCGCTTTTTGCTTGCTTGCTTTTACAAGCTCAATTACTGCTATATGTAGAAATTAGAATATAGAAAGTTACTGAGTGGAAAGGATTTAGGGGGAACTACTGCCCCCTACAGGTTTGGCATGTCTATGAATGTGCTTAACAACGCACTTATGCGGTTAGGTGTGGACAGTTTTTTTTTTTTTTGTTTTTTTATCAAGCTGGTGAGGATATTAGTTTTTAAAACCCCCGGCTACGTCTTTACACGGCCTAAATTATTAGTTAGCTAGCTAAACATTTAGTTAGCTAGCCAAACAAAATATTTAACTTGTTAACTAAATATTTAGTTTGGACCTAAATATTTGGTTTGCAAACCAAATATTTATTTCCAAACTAAATATTTAAGCTTGCTTACTAATTTTTTATTTGGAGCTAAATGTTTAGTTTGGATCTGTGTCATTTATAAGTGGAAAAAATAACATGGTGAAAATATGATTGTGAAAAATGAAAAAAAAAATGTCCTGATATATCTGTGCAACTTTATAACCGGTGCCCTATACACTTAATTGTGGAGTTCCTCAAGGCTCCATTCTTGGGCTCTGTGATATTTTTTACTGCTGATGTTACCTTTAGGATTCAAAAACTTATGTTTAATTGAAGCTTTTTATATTCTCTATACATTCCATCAATATGCACCCTGTAGATAATCTTTTCAGGAAAGAAATGAAAATAATTTTAACGAGTTTCTTAAATTTAAGCAAGGTCTGGCAAGAAATTCTGTAAGTAGGAAGCAAAATATGCTTTACCAACTCCATTACTGCTCTATGTATACGTTAGAAAGTAGAAAGTTACTCTTAAGTGGATGGGGGGAACTACTGCCCCCTACAGGTTTAGCATGTCTATGAATGTGCTTAACAACACACTTATGCGGTTAGGTGTGGATGGAGTTTTTCTTTAAAAATGAAATGGTGAGAATATTTGTTTTTTAAAACCCGGCTACATGGCCTAAATTCAGTTAATTATTTGTTCCAAGGCAGAATAATAATAAGTCGCATTGCTGTTAGCCAATCAGAGACGAGACGTTTGCATATCGAGAGTAATAACGAGTTGACGTTTCACCCCACCCACTCCTCCGACAAAATTGCAACCTCCCGAAACAGGAGCGAGAGACCTTTTTTTCCCCACATAAAACGATTCATTTAAGCTAGAGACCACAGGAAGTTCATTGAAAAAAAAACAAAAAACGAGTGAATTAGACCTTTAATCTTTAACTTGCTAACTGGGGTGGAGCTTCTGGATTTTATGTTTTTATTTCTCTGAAAGGGTCTGGTTGTGTGTTTGTTGTAAGTAAGGGGAAAAGCGTGATAGGCAGCTGTGTAGCAACATGTAAGGGAGGGGCAGTGCTGCTTTACTCCAGAAAGCTGCTGAAATCTCCCGTGACTCCATTAAAATGACTTTAAGCTGTAGCAAATCTACGATGGAGCTCTTCCAGAGCTTGATCGGAGATGGGAGGTTACAATTCGGTCCTTGCATTGATCCAACATCTGGTCTTTTCTCCCGCAGCTTTTCCTCTCCATCATCATGGACGCTGAGAACGAGATCCTGTCGAAGGAGTACTTCAAGATGGTGACGGATATGATCGTGCTGTGCACCACTTTGGCGCTGTCCCTCTTCTTCTGGATCGTCTCCCTCACCATGAGCGCTGTCTCCGGTAAAGCCGGCCTGCAGGGGGTGAATTCATATCCTGTAAAAACCAAGCCATGAAATCATGCGCTCTTCTCAGAATCCATTTGCGTAACAACCAGGTTCTTCATGGACACGCTATGAAAAATCTGGTGGTTCTTCCCCAACAATTATTCACAGATCAAGTTAAGACTTAACAGTCCACTGGCAAAAAGAAATACATAAAGTTCTGTGCACTTTTTGAAAGCATTCGTTTTCTTTTTGGGCAAAGCAACTTGGTATTTAATCAGGGCCCTTTAATTGTATGCCAAGCTACGATTTTACAAGTTATTTGTTAAAGACCAACAAAATGTGCTAAAAGAAAAATCTATATTTTCCCCTGCTGATTTAAGAAAATACAAAAAAGCCACAGCATGATGCGGCCACCATTATGCATCACTGTGGCGTTTCTAAGAGCTGTATTTCAGAATCAGAATGGTTTTATTACCGTATGTTTAAACAGGTTCTCAGCATCAGGAAATTGCTGCGGTATTTTGTGCAAACATAAATTACACACTTCTAACCTTGCAATAAATATATTTTAAAAAAGCTGAATGCCAAATTTTTCTTCTTATTTAATATTTTGGAGTCCTAACATGGATGAAATTTGTGATATCTTCCAGAATAGGGTACATTTAGTTTCATATGTCTGTATGAAGCTCCACCCATCATCTGCTGATCAGATTAAAGGGGAATCTGTCTGCATATTAGACAGATTCAGAGGTTTTATTTCATGTGGTCAGTAAAGCTATTCTCCAGTTATTTTATTTATCTGTACAAAAGTTTCAGGTCCAATCTGATATCTTTAGGTTTTATTCAGCCAGGTTATACAGAGAAATAAGGGATGTTTTCTGTTTCATTTTCTTCTGATCAGATTTGTTTCTTTCACGTCTTTGAAGGTTAAACGTCAAACAGTTTTTACCCCCTATTAAAGAAATAAATAGTTGATCGTCTTTGTCTTTGTTGATCTCTTTGACGAACGATCTGTCCTTTCTTGGCAGATTTTAACATGGACCAAATAATGTTCCTATTGCTGAACCGTTCCTCCACCCACAGATCGTTTACATCCACTCTTCTGCTCCTTCCTATTCTTTAGTAATTTTTTATTTTTGGGTGGGAAGAGGCTTGAATCGGTGGGGGTCGAAGCTCCAGAGATGTGTAACTTGGATCGAATCATGTGGTTGTTTTTCTTAAAGGGAACCTGCAGCCGGTGTCGCCGTGGCGATGGCTGTTCTCCATCTTGGTTCCCCTCACGCTGACGAGTCGAGCGCTGAAGAGGCGCAGTCTGGACCGGTCGGGGGCTCTGGGAGGTGAGTTTACGGTGCCTGAGGGAAGCATCAACGGTCGGCCATATTGGTGAAATGATCCAAGTTTACAGCTGCGGGTCTCAACCAGATTTGAACATCTAGAGCAGGTAGTATTCAAATAAATCCTACAGATCCAGTCAGAGAAAGTTTCTTGAGGCCCGAGGTCCGGAAGATCATAATTTCTTTACAATTTAGTGTGATGTATATTTCAAATTCAATTCAAAAATACTTTATTGATCCCAGAAGGAAATTAAGTGTTGGTATAGCTCATATAATTAATTCTTTAAGGAGTTGTTGTAGATGATGATGGCTGTGGGCAGAAAGGATTTCCTGTAGTGGTCTGTATTGCAGCGAAACTGAAGAAGCCTCCGACTGAAGATGCTCTGTTGTTGTATGACAGTCTCATGAAGAGGATGCTCAGGGTTGTCCATATTTTTTTTGATTTTATGAAGAATCCTTCTTTGCATTATCATCTCCAGATGTTCCACAGTTGTCCCAAGAACAGAACCAGCCTTCTTTATCAGGTTGTTGAGCCTTTTTAAGTCCCTGGCTCTGATGCTGCTACCCCAACAGATGACGGCTGAAGAGAATTTAAGTAGCTTATTAGTTTTACTCATTGGTTTGCCTGTCAAATCAAATTAAATTCTGTCTAATTCAAATACTTTTTGACAACTTTTATCGTCTCGTAACAAAGTGCTGAACATGTGATTTCTTATATATGTAATGTTCTCTCATTTAATGATTAAAAGTAGGATAACGTGTCAAAAAGAAAATGAATAAAACATGGCAACAGTCCATGTTTACAAATGATTAACTTCAGAAAATAGGGATGTGTATTGGTAAAAATCTGGCGACACGATAAGTATCACGATACAGGGGAGACGATACGATATATTGCGATACTAGGGCTGGGCGATATGGCCTAAAATCTATATTGCAATAACGATATCTATTGCGATATATTCTTTTCTTTATACATGTCAAATTGACAGTTTATGAACATTCTCACTTTCCAGATACATTGCAGCAGAACAACTTCAAAAAAAGTTTAGAATGCTATTTAAAAAATATTCAAATCTTTTTTCCAAAACAATGCAACACAAAAATTCTCAACATAAAGATGAAGATATTTTCAATAAATTAAAAGCTAAATGTTGTTAAAAAAAACACGAAGTTCAAAATAGTCCACTTTCCTGGTTGCTTATTTATAAATTTAATATTGCACTGGATTAAAAGTGCTTCAAGTTCAACAGGTTTTTTCCCCCCGTTAAATGGAAAACAACTAATTTTAAAGACCTCATGACACGAAGTTCACATTTTTAAACATAAAATAAAGAAATCTGAACCCAATGGACTATGTCAAAGTCATAAACACGCCTTGCATAATCCTACTGAGAGCAAAAAAAACGCCGCGGTGACTAGCATTTTACTCGTACTGTATCACTGCGCACTGAACAAGCAGAAAGCAGGAAGTGACGTTAGCGAGAGAACGCATTGTGTTTGTTGGCACATTTGACAGCGGCTTTTCAGCTGTGACTGGGACCGCTATTTTCTATTTTTGACAAAGAAAAGTGATCGCAATGGCTTCGCGGTGTGTTGGGGGATTTTGCTCATATATAGACAAGGACGCTGTCAGTTTATTTAAGTTTCTCAAAGACCCAGAGTTACTGTCTAAGTGAGTGAAACAGGTTAGACGCACCCGTGAGTAGTGGGCTCCCTCCTCCTCTTCCTCTCTCCGAAACATTTTGAGCAGAATTGTTTTGATTACTATGATAAAGGAATCCCTGGGTTGTTTAGTTCAACACACGCTTGTGTTGCTGCCGGCAGCTGTACAGTGTTCCACAGGAGTGGGGCGGTGTGGTGGCGGTACCGGTGGTGGTGCTTGTGGACTGCGATGCGACACTGACAGCGTCAGCATCGCTACTCCTACAAGCTGCACTTCCACTGACTGCCCAGTTAGATCTCGTGTTTCCAGAAGCATATAGGCTCATTTTAGCCGGGGACGCCGGGGACATGTCACCACCACTTTTCTAAACCTGATGCGGAATTTCTTACCAGCGCAGATTTAACATCCACTTGTAGCCCACTCCCAGGACAATTTCCACATAATCAGTATCTGAACAGACTATTATTTAAATGACTCCATTACACTCTTATACAGTCATGGTTTCTCTCTGCTCAGATGCTGCAGCATTCTTTGCGTTGGATAAGTCGAGGTTTTAAAAGACTAGTCCGTATGCAAACACGTTCAGGTCAGAGTCCTGCAGTAGGCTACCGCTGGTACCCGTTTGAAGATGGAAAAATACATCAATTACATTTTATGGCTCTGGCTGAAGTTTCTTTACTGCAGGTCAAAACCTGAGAGTTGGGAGTCGTAAACAAACAAAAGTATTAAATTAATATATTTAATACTTTTGTTTGTTTACGACTCCCAAAGAGAATGGTGTTGATATATTGTGTTTGTGGAGAGAACATGGCAGAATATTCCCCCAGCTTTGCGCTGACAGCAGAATATTCCCGCTATCCTGCCAGAGAGATTTTTCTGCGACTGAATTTGCTATTCAGGAACGGAGAGCGCAGATAAAGCCAGGGACTGTGGACAATATTTTGCAGATCTCTGCATTAAATTATTTTCAGTTGTACAATGTTCCAAAGAAATAAAAGGGACATGATTCATTTTAATATAATTTACAATCACTTGGGGATTGTGTTATTTTCCGTCTTTGGTCGGTTTTTTAAAACTGTAGCCTAATGGAAAAATGTAAAGGCCGTTGTTAGCAGGGCTCCTTACTGTGTTGCAGGAAAATCGAGTGAGAAAATGAAGCAGGACATCAGACAAAAGTTAACTTTCTGACGTGCAGCTCAACCACTACTCCATCAGGTAGAGAGTGCGTTCACAAAAAGGAATAGGAACACCATCTGAGGTGTTTGTGTGATGAGCTTTTGCCGTCAGTTTATTATGACGCAACCTCTATTTATCAGTCAGTACAATAATCAGAAACACCTGTGGACCCGAACGTCCTTCATTGTGAAAGTTTCCAATTCACGCCACTGACCACTTGATGCAGACGCACAGTCATTTTCAACAATAAGCACAGAGTTTAGGAAACTGAATCAATCAGAAAAGATTCTTATGAGAGCATCTGAGCATCATCATCATCAGACCTGGACACCGTACTCAATGCAGCACTATTTCCTCCTGCTGAGGCAATAAGAAAGTTGAGAAAGAAGTGGGGCTTGTTATTCCAGTGTGCGACCGGAGCGGATTCAGCCTCCCTTATGCACAGGCAGGTGCACAATTCACGTCTATAGACCATGAGAAAGTTGTGAGACTGCAGGTAAAATTTTCATATTTAGTACATGTTTTCATCTGCTCCATGTGTGATGGCATGATGGAGATTCTTTGTTCAGATTGTAAGGGCTGAGTATTAACTAAAATGAATGAAGAATTAAATAATGAATGTTTCAGATTTTTTCAAAATTAAAAAAAACCCCATCAAAGACAGAAAATAACGGGATCCCTGATTTAATCTAAATTATAGTAAAATTAATTATTTATCTTTTATTGCTTTGGAAAATTCCACCCGCCCAATTGCAGGACTCTGAACTGTTAGTTAAAGTTTCCCCGCACATAACGGCAATGGTTGTAAAGGGAACGCGTTTTATTACTGCGCATATTGCCTATATAGCCAACGGCTGAATAATTATAGACTATATGAATAATCAATAATTGTCCCCAGAAGTTTTAAAAACAAACTGACGCCCTTGTCCAGAAGAGACAGGTGCATATTCAAAGCAGTTTTGCTATAATTATGAATAATTCAAACTCTATTTAGTGAGTCTGACAAAGAAATTAAATAAACGTGTTTCACCTGAAACTAATAAATTGGTACGATAATCATAAAGAAGAATTGTAATTTAGTCTTACTTGCTTTGTTGTTTGCCTTGAATGTCTGCCTACATCAGTCTCAGACCTTATAAATAAGTACGTCTGGATTAGTTTATTATTTGTAGTTTTAAAACCGATTTACCGTATTTACATTATGTAGGCTAATGTTTATTATTCAGGTCACTACTAAAATCACTACACGTTAATATTATTATGCTCATTTGTTAATTATTTCAAAAAGAAAAGAAGCCACGATTAAAACTTATTTCTAATCCTTACCAACCTGTGTATCCCTGACGTCACTTCTCCCGCTAGCTTCTCTGACCCGCTTTCTTCTATCCATCTCAGTCGTTGTGTTCGGCTCGTATCTGTACGGTTCTATGCCTCTAGAAGCGCCAGAACCGGCTGCATTTTCCTCATCTAAAACCATCTCAAGGCTAAAACTGGAGGAAGAATCTTCCGAGCCTTCAAATATGAGCGCCTCCATCAGGCCTGACAGTGGTAGTTTTCAGACTGTCCAGCCTGAGCGGTTCTGTCGCTGACGTCACATGGAGACGTAGCTTTGAAGCCGCGGTTAAGCTAATATTTTTGAAACTCTTAATTATCGCGTAAAATCCAGTCTCATAAATTTACACAACCACATACTTTGACAAGATGCATTATGTCATAATACATTTACATGAAGTCAGCTTCGTGTCATGAGATCTTTAAACTTGCAATATGTAGTGTAAAGATGAACACTGATCATCAGTGTTTATCGTCCTTGATGACAGCTTGATGACATCATCAAAATCGCTGTAAGCCCGTAAAGTCGAAATCTCTACCTTTGGCTAAATTTATATCCTTTCTACCTTTCTACCTTTTATATCGCCCACCACTATGCAATACAATATATTGTGATTCTTAAAACTGAATTTAACCGTAGAAAAATAGTCACAGCATCGTTCTAAACACTCCAACATGTTTCATACTTTAACACATCCAGTTTTATTACTAGATCTAGTCGATCCACTGGAACAAAGAAGGTGAAAACAGCCACAAACTACCAGTTATACTTGGAATGCCAAGTGCTTATTGGCTCTGTGGTGTCACATGGTGTGGCTGAACTTGCACGCAGTTGGTCAGTGGGGGTTTCCATGGACGCTTGAACACTAGCGTAAAGACTGCAAAAGCTGCGCTGGTTAACCAGAAGCGCTCTGTGACGTTTTAAAGGTGGATCTCTTGTTTTAGCATTAGGTCCAGGTTCGCATGAGACAGCAGTCCAGTCCGCCTATTGGTGACCTCTGACCTGGAGTCTGTCGGGTTGGACGTCCTAACATCAGTTTGATTTTGGTCTGGACTTTGACTAGGCCACTCTAACACATGAATACGCATTTTTAATCCGAACCCAAAAATGAGCAACCTTAGTCGTTCAGTGCCTTACTTTGTTAAAAACCATCCCATAATATCTCCGGCTGTACGTTTAGGGTGGTGTTCCTGCTGGAAGGTGAACCTCCGCCCTAGTCTCCTGCAGGTTTTCGTCCAGGATCGCCCTGCGTTAAGCTCCACCCTCCGTCTTCCCTTCTAATGAAACGCGTCCCCACAGCCTGATGCTGCCGCTACCCTGTTTCACTGTGTCGTCTTCCTCCACACACGGTCCACATTGACCAGGAATTTTAATCAACGCTTTTGTTTCGCTGCTTTTTCATCAGTTTGTGAAATTCACCACCAACAGTTGTCCTGTGGACAGATTCTCCCACCTGAGCTGTGGCTCTCTGCAGCTCCTCTACAGTTACCATGATGCTCTTGCCTGCAGTTCCAGATTAACGCCCAAGCTTTACAGCAAAGGCCTTTCCCTCGCTGTGATTGGTGAACGATGCTGGCTCTGACGGTTCGACGGACGAGTCAAAAACATCCAAATGGGCCGACGAGGAAACCACCCAGCGTTGTTTACAAAGTCTGGACGGGACAACCGAACGGACGCGACGCACAGAGGATTATTATTTCACGCCACTTTGACTCTTTTCTCATCACGAAAACAATTATTAGCAGGAATAACCATCTACGGTGTGATATGAGCGGGAAAGAAATGGTACACATGGCGTCAGAGCGGCTCATTTTTAAGGTTCGCCTGAACTTTTATCAACCAATACCTCTCCAGACCTTCAACGCTTCACTGTTTTTCCATGAATTTTGCTACAGTAAATGGTCAGAAGCTGTGCTGTGGTTTGGCAGAGATTATTTTTTTATACCAGAACAATTTAAATAAACCTTGTAGTTCCTGAGATACCCGGGCCTTAGGGCTTAAAGGGTTAAGCAGGGCTGAATGAGTGAATTATTATCTAAAAAGTGACGTTTTCACTCGTTTTGCTGTTTGTAAAATTTGGGTTTCAGCAGCTGATATTAATAAACTAATGCAGTTTTCCATTTAATCTGGTAAAAAAATTCCTCTTTTTTTCATCCCTTTCCCATGAAAAGCTGCCATCTGTCATTTGATACGATGATCAAGAGCCGCCTTGTGGCTAAAATCGGAGTAGAAACCTTTAAACGGACGTCACAAGAAAGCAAACAAAGCTTCCCGTGTTCAGTGGACGCTTCAAACAGCTTCCAGTACGTTATGAAACTTTATTGCTTTTTTTTTTTACATTGACACAGAAAGTTCTTGTTTTTCCCTGCTTAAATTGTAGCCTAAAAACGTTGGCAGTGCTTCTCTTGTTGCGTCATGTTGCTGCCACAAAAAGTAAAATAAAAAAATAAAAAATCCCAGATGAAGATCAGTGAGCAGCAGAAATATGATTTTATAAAAAGGTCAAGGGTCAGTCGACACTCTGACACAGTGAGCAGCTTTGTTTGATCGTGTTACAGTGAGCATCTTTGTTTGATCGTGTTTTGGTGCCGGCGTGAGATTATAACCATGAAAATGTGACGCAGCGTGAATGTGGTCAAATCTGAGCTCCCTGCACAGAATCGCTGGACCTCGTCCAGTCAGAAAAAGTAAAAGAAATTATTTCTTTTTAAATATCTTCTTCTAGCTGTACTGCTCCGCTTGTGAAAGTAAATCTGTTGGGCTTCTACTTGGTACTCAGACACCAATTCTGAGCTCCACACTGCCAAACAGGACACGTTTATAAAAAAATATATATATATCTTCTTCTACAAGTCGAGGCAGCTTTGTTGGTGTTGGACGGCCGTCATTTTTCTTATTAGGTGCTCCAGTTTGAATTTATTGCGGATTTTTCTTCAAAAGAAATGCAATAAAAATAAATATTTAACATTTTCATCTGTTAACAGGTTTTAAGGTCAGATAAAGAGATCAAAAGAAGACTGTTCCAACTGTCAAGCACGGTAGTGGCTGCATGTTGGATCTGATTGGTTGTTTTTTGTTCATATTTTTCTGGGTCAATAATTCCCTCTTGTTCTGGATGCTGTGCAGGTGGTAGGATTATTATTTTTTGCTCTCACTTTTCCACTTGTGGACAGTTCTAGTGCGTAACCGTGGCAACAAGGTGTTTTTACATCTGGGAGCTTCCCATTAGCGTCCCCTAAGCTAAAAAAATTACAAGTTTGAAATCCCAAAGGAGGCTTCATGGATGCAGAGAGGAGGAGGAGGACCGACGGAGATTTAAAGGAAAGCAGCAAAAGCAAATGAGATGGATTAGCAGTTGTTGTAACTACTACTAATAAAAGGTTGTCTGGTTTTCTGAGCATCGATAATTATAATCAATAATTTTATATTAATATAATTATTGATGACGTTCGAGTTTAACCTGTTTATTAAAGATATAGTGGCATCAATCTTATAAATGAGATAATTTTAATTAAACCAGACTGTCAATCTCTCTGAAAAAGAGTTCGTCCGCGGGGTTAAAACAAACTTCACAGCACACACTGAAATGGCACAGGAAACTTCTCGTTACTTATGGGAATTTATTAATGAAATAGGTCAACCTTACAGATTACATTTCATTCATAATTTCCATCTATTCTAACGCATGCAAAAATATAGAAGTTAACGTCAAGGGAAGTGGGCGTGTGTGTGTGTGTGGGAGACAGCGAGCGGATGATTGGGGGGGGTTCAGCTCACCCCTTCATTGCGATAAATAACTCAAGCCTTATCAATTGGCGCGATCGGTTCACAAAGGGAGACAAAGGAAGACCGCGTGGTGATTCAACAAAGGCTAGTTTCATTAGCAATGGTGGCTTGGACAAAGGAAACGGGGGCGACGGAGAAAGGAGATCTACTGATGCCACGCGACCTGTCTAAACAGACACGCGCCGACCGCAGTGGACAATAAACAAACAAGGAAATAATACAATATAATATACTGCTTCTGGTTGCAACCAAAGTCAAATAATAAAACACAAAAAGCATGAACATTCAGGGCACATACAGAAACAGACGACCAAGAATAACAGTGGTTAACAAGTTGACAAACTTATTTTAACCAACAGAAAACGGATATTAACCGTCAAGACCTCTCCTCTACCCAGACCGAGAGATATAAATCAGTTTAATCCTACTTGGCAGCTCTCCACAGTCCACGACGAAGAACGTAGAAAGTGTCCAGTTTAAAGGAGCGGTTTGCGCAAAACCGAGGTCAGAAAAAGCGGACGTCCGACTTTTATGCGCTGAGGGACTCAGGTCTGTTTTCAATAGAGCTCAGATGGCCAGCTGACTCCTCGGTTACGCTGACGGGGAGTCTGTTTGATCGGCTGATTCACTTCGAAGTATAAAAGGGAAGTTCTTCCTGGTCCAGCAGGTTTGAACGGAAAAAGGGAAAATGCTAGCAGTGGATTAAAGTGTCTCCTCACAGGCACCGCTCTGGGACCAAAAGAGAGACCAAGATTTAAATATTCGCGCTGCTTTTATCAACTCTGTGATGTCATCACTGGCCACAGACCAATAAGAATGGGTCGAGGGCAGCGCAATGGGTGCTGGGAGATGCAGTTCGTTCAGTAAAGGCCATAGCCTCAACACAGTCTTCTGTCAGAGGCCTCCTCAGATTTGTTGGAAGACTGACTGCTACCGGAGATCCTTCCTGCCCACGACTGTTCAAAGATACTTGGATGCTATGAGTTACGGCAGCATTTAACACCCCTTTAGGGGGTAAATAAGGTATTTCTGGGCAGCATCATGCTGTGGGGCCGCTGTGTTGCAGATTGGGTGGAATAACGGAGGAGGGGAGACACAGAAGGATTTGAAGTTTAGTTAGAAAGTGTACAGGCAGTCCTCTTTCTTCAGCGCACCGGCAAAAGCGCCCTACAGCATGATGCTGCCACCACCATGCTTGGGAGCATTCCAACCTCTCCGCACCTCGTCTGACCATAAAACGGATCAATTTAACGTCTGACATTGCTTCTCTGCTTCAGTTAAACCGCAAAAGATCAGCTTAAATGAAAACCTTAAGGGGGCGGAACTAGTAGTGGGCGATATAAACGTAAACAAGGTATAAATTAAGCTTTGCCTACGTACTTTGTACCAGGTACGCAATGAGGATGAATACCAATCTTCAGTGTTCATATTTATTCTAGATATTAAAAGTTTAAAATTGGTCTTTTTCTATTTAAAAAGGGGGAAAAAACCTGTTGAACTTGAAGCATTTTTAATTCAAATATGTGCCGTTTTATTTTTGTGGGATATAAAATTTATAAAGACACATTTAGGAAAGGAAAAAAGAAATGTAATTTCTCTTTTTACATTTTGCACTTTGTGTTTTCATAACATTTAGCTTGTGTTTTATTTAAATTACCTTCGTCTTTATGTTGTGAGAATATTTGTGTTACAGTTAATGTTCTTTAAATGGCGTTCTACACTCTTGAAGTTGTTGTTCTGCTGCAATCGATCTGGAAAATGAGTCATTTTGACATGTAAACAGAAGAAAAGAATATATAACAATAGATATCGTAATTGCACATGCTTCAGATTATGAGGCCGTATCAGATGACCTCTGCTTCTGTGATGTGACCTCTGTGTTTCTGCAGCTCTCCTGGTGGGCTTCGTGTTGACCATGGCCAACTTGAGCTTCTTCTCCGCCTTGCTGGCCTTCTTCATCACCTCCAGCAAGCTGACCCGATGGGGGGCAGAAAAGAAGAAGAAAATGGATGCCGAGTACAAAGAAGGTGGGAGCAGACGCGTTAATATAATATTACCCCCAAAAACATGGAAAAATCGTGTAAAACTGGATGGTTTTCTTGTCAGGGGGTCAGAGGAACTGGGTCCAGGTGTTCTGTAATGGAGGAGTCCCCACTGAGCTGGCTCTGCTCTACATGATCGAGGTAAAGAAAAAAAAAAAAAAAGCCAACGAGCCGCACCGTGGCGACATCACCACGCTGCGTGAAGCTCACGGCCGCTGTGCTGCAGGTGGGTCCGGGGGAGATCCCCATCGACTTCGGGAAGCAGTACTCGGCCTCCTGGATGTGCCTGTCCCTGCTGGGCGCGCTCGCCTGCAGCGCGGGGGACACCTGGGCTTCGGAGGTGGGGCCGGTCCTCAGCCAATCACAGCCCAGACTCATCACCACGTGGAAGGAAGTCCCTGCAGGTGAGAAACAGCTTCATCCCAAAGCTACTTGGACACATCCGAATGATGACATATTGAGGTTTTCAGCCGTCTGATGGAGGTGTGTTGGCGTTTTGATGCAGACATCAAAGCATATTTATGTGTTAAGCCGCGTTCACACCGGTCAGCGCGTCCAGGCAGCAGGGCAGCTAGATTACATGCAAGTCTATGGTATCTACGCATCTAGTGGGCGTCAAACTAGCAGCAAGTCGCGCGCGTCGGCGCAGCTGGCATCAGCGCGTCCACGCGGCTGATGCCCGGCCGCCCCGACGGTCCGTTGGGAAAATTGAACTTTCGGGCAGCAGACGCGCAGCGCCAACCAATCAGAGCGATTCGTTGTACTGACGTAGTAACTCCTTCCATGGGGGAATCGGCAAATTTTTTATTCAAGATGGAGGACAAACTGATCGTCGCTGTATGTAATGTCCGTGAACTGTATGACCCGTCTTCGTCTTTTTACAAAGACCGGAAGAGATCGGATCTGATTTGGAGGAAGATATCGGAGGATATTGGAGTGCCAGGTAAACAGTTAAACATAGAAAAAAATATTTTTTCTTTTAACTTTCTTGTTATGTTAGCTAACGCTACGCTAGCTAACGCACACTTCTCCACAACTTCGGGGTTGACTTCCAGTCTGCGGTGAAACATTCTTCACTGTGCAGACCAGATCCCGAATGCATCTTCCACCACCAGCCGGGCCCGGGAGAGCCGGTAGTTGAAGACGCGCTGCTGATCCGACAAGATCCGCCATGTTGTAAACAACTAGCAACAGACAAATCCACGCCCGCACGCTGACGTAATGACGTGACGCGCTGATGCCCCGACGCGCCGACGCAGACCACAAGTGTGCAAGCAGCTGGGTTTTAATTTTAAAGCGTCGACTTTCGTCCGTTTGAGCGATTTGACGCCTGGACGCGCTGACCGGTGTGAACGCGGCTTTAGGACGGCCTAGTCAAAGTACAGACGTAAATCCAGGTAAAAGAAAACAGCAATATAAAAACTGCTTTCAAAGAAGAATGTGGCAAGCCTTAAAGCTGCATTATGTAATATTTTTGTTAAAATAAAACAGTTCTTTTAAAAAATATATATATAGTCAGTTTTTTCACGGCCTGACGATGTGATTCAATGTTGTACTTTTTGTCGCGATTCCATGTAGAGATCGCAATTACACTTATTTTGAGGTGGTCCGGGTCGGTACCGGCCGTGCTGTTACGTAAACACGTACGTACGCGCGTTCACGAGGAGGCGGTGTTCTCAGTCACTTAGCCGCTAGATAAGCTAAGCTAGCCAGCCCAGACACCCAAACAAACTAAAGCTTTTCTACACGTAGCCGCGGTATCTCACAAAACAAACATATTTTTCTACGGTTTGGCCCGTCATTCTCACAAAAACGCAGATTTACGGCACTGAAAACAAATCTTTATAAAAACTCCGCCCAAAGTGAAGACTTGCGGGGTCTTTTCTTCATTTTAAGCGTTTTGCGCGTGGACGGAAATAACCGGAGTTTTAGGCTCCGCGGCGCAACTTTCCGCAACAAAAAATGCTCCGACATTATTTGTGCGACCTGCGTTTCCACTCAGAAACGGCATTTATGCCCTCAGAGACGTGTTGGCATCATCGAGTCTGCTGTATGTAGAAGTTAGAACATAGAAAGTTACTCTGAGTGGATAGGATTTAGGGGGAACTACTGCCCCCTACAGGTTTGGCATGTCTATGAAGGTGCTTCATGACGCACTTATGTGGTTAGGTGTTCTTCTTAAACGAGGTGGTGGAGCAAAAAGGGCCTCTGACCGTCGCTTTTGCTCGCTGCAGTTCCTCTAACCGCCACATGGTGGCAGAGCAGCTTTAAGTATTCACTCGGGGACTAATTACAAATGCAGGCCACACTTTTCAGATTTCATTTGTTTAAAAACCCAGTGGTGTCACACAGTGAACTCAGACTCCAGAGCAGTGATTCGGAAACCGGTGGGGGGCGCGGACAGTCTCCAGGGGGGGTGCGAGTAGGCTGCCGCTACAGGATGATAGGGAAAAAAAACAACTTTGTAATTTTTATTTTTTTTATCACTAAACTACTGTCATAAAAAGTTAGAGTTTTGTATAAACATAACTCCTGAATCAAAATTAAAATGTGTTTGGACTGGTTTAAAAAAAAAAGTTTTAAACAAATTTGATTCGTTTGTCGATAGTGAGCGCAAACGCAGGTGATAAGCGCTTTAATTAAGCCAGTCAGTCGCTCATTCTAACGATTGCTGTGAGATGCGCTATGCTGTGATCTTTGTTTGGATTCATAGGATCTATTTTCGCTGCTAAATTAGACCAAAACAGTCATTATTTCATCTGAAATGTAAGTGACCTAATATTATTACATTTTTTGTTGAACTGTCATATGAAATCAGTGTCACATTTTCAATCGTGAGGTGATGGTAATTAAGTGATGGTCAATTGTCAGCTCTCTTGGTCGCCAGGCCGTGTCATGTATGTTGGCTGAACTGTATTCAAATGTTATAAATATAAAAACACCACATTTTAAAATTTAACTGCAGTATGTAAATTTAATTAATTTGTGCTGTGCTCATAGACTTTAGAAAACGGCGCTCATATGTTTGATTTCTCCTCGAGAAGCTGCGCAAGCCTCAAAAGTTTAAGGTCCTTGCACCCTGACTGAGTCCGAAACTGTCCTATTCGTTTTTTCACATTCGTCATTTGGTGGTTCTCAATTGTCAAAAACACCTCTCAAAATATTTGCTACAGATGCGAAAAATGCAGAAAATCAAACCATCCGAATTAATTTTTTATGACGGACGGAAGTTTCGGAGGCATCAAACCTATAAAACGGTAGGTCGCGTTTACTTTTATTTATAGCCTATATACAAAATTATATAAACGAATGCACTAGTCAGAATATAGGCTACAGTTGAAGCTTTCCTTTAGTTTTTGTGAAATGCTCACAGGCACGCACACAGCCACACAAACATTTTAAAATACATTTGTTAATAAATAAATAACAATAAATTCTTGTAACAGCAATATCTAACCGCTACCTTTTCCCCCCACTTCAAGCACGGATTATAACACAAACAAATCATCCTCCTGGCGACTTTTGTTGTTGTTGTCAAAAGCTACAAATCCAGCGACTTTTACTGGTGTTTTTGGAGACTTTTGTGGTGTTTGGGGACTCTAAAGCACGAATCACTCTGCAGTTAGGCCTACTGTGCTCAACGAGCAGCAGGTGCTGCCGTGAGCCCCTCTCCTATCCAAAAGCACTCACGGGCGGCAGTCTCTCAGTAGCCTCGCATAGCAGTCAGAGCAGAGAGGAGAGACACACACACCCCTCCGCCTCCATGCTTCAAATGAATCGTGCATGGCCGCCGCTGTTCCCGCCCTGGCTTACAGAGTGTACATTCAAATTTTTACTCACTCTCGCACAAAAATAAATTACTGCATTTGAATTGACTCACGACATAGCTCTCCATTCACTCTAGTCGTCTCTTGCCAAGTTCGCTTGTGCCAGCTCTCGCTAGTCTGTTATCAATCTCAATTTACATAG
>OY747722.1:3817500-3922500 GCA_963556495.2 Valencia hispanica | reverse complement strand
TGTAACTAGTTACTAGGGATGCGTATTGACAAGAATCTGGTAAGACGATATACGTATCACGATGCAGGGGGATGATACAATATATTGCGATACCATAAGTAAGACTATATAGATTGCTATAACCTATTTCATACTTTAATACATCCAGATTTATTACTAGATCTAGTTGATCTACTGGAACGAAGAAGGTGAAAACAGCTACAAACTACCAGTTATACTTTTATATTTACAACAAAAATTACATGATGTCATTAATGTCATCATTAATGGTTCCATTCAAATGCAAAAAAATTAAATAAAAAAATTGCGATATTTTCTTGTTTCCCTATTAGTTACTACCCACCTCCAGATAAAATAAAATCATTATAAAACAACCTTAATGTCTACTATTGATCAATCAATCACACTTTATTTATATATGTTATTTATGTATATTTATTTAAGCGCTTTTCATACAAACATTGCAACTCAAAGCGCTTTACAGATTACTATGACAAAAATGCTTGGAGTAACAAATGAGTCGTGAGGTTTCTCTTGAAAGCATCAGCCGAGTCTAACGGACGTAAAGGGAGAGGAAGATCATTCCAGAGTCTCGGAGCAACAGCCTGGGAAGAACGACCTCCACGTGTCCTAAAGCGAGTACAAGGGACCATAAGGAGGTTCTGGTACGTGGATTGCATAGGGACACAACAGTTCTCGCTATAATTTTAAATTTGACACGAAAATGTATCAGAGCCAATGAAGTGCCTTCAGGATGGCAGTTTCTAAACAGCAGTTTAGAGTGATGCACCAAGGACATCGCCTTGTCAAAAAAATGACACCAAGATCCCTAAAGCTCGACTTGACAGAGCAGCTCACACCGCCCAAGTGATGGATGATCGTTAGAGTACCCTCATCGGGGGCAATCAGTAGCACCTCAGTTTGGACAGAGTTTAGTTTGCATCGATGCTGATTGATAAAGAATCCAGTTCATGGCGTTCACTCCATGCTGGAGTGAACGCCGACGACAGCTGGCTGTCGTCGGCGAATGAGTGGTAGGAAAGATCATCAAATTGTTTGATTAACTTCCTTAAGGGAATTACATAGAGCTGAAATAATACTGGACCCAAAACAGAACCCTGAGGCACACCACAGAACAGGTCAGCAGGATCGGACATAGTAAAGTGATAACTTGCAGCGAGTCTTTTCCAGCTGTGGAGGAATTTTGGTCAACTCACTTTACACAATTGTTGTAGTTCAGCCATATTGGAGGGTTTTCTTAGCCTGGCAGGCTTTCATATTACATATATTTATTTATTTATTAGGGATGTAAGAACACACTGATACGCTGATATATAGCGATATTCTATGTTATGATATTGTATCGATATTCAAAAGCAATGTATTGATTTTATTTTTGTATTTAAATAATAACCATTAATGATGACAGTCATTTTTGTAGTAAAATTAAAAGTATGACTGATAGTTTGTGGCTGTTTTCACCTTCTTGGTTCCAGTGGATCAACTAGATCTAGTAATAATGTGTTAAAGTATGAAACAGGTTGGAGTGTTTAGAAAGATGGGACAGTTTTTCTACAGCTAAATTCAGTTTTAAAAATCGCAATATATCGTATCGTCCCACCTGTATCGTGATACATATCGTATCACCAGATTCTTGCCAATACACATCCCATATTATATATATAGTCAGGACTTTGACTAGGCCTCTCCAAAGTCTTCCTTTAGTTTTTCTTCAGCCAGTCAGAAGTGGACTTGCTGGTGTGTTTTGGATCATCAGCTTGAGGTCGGACGTTCTCTCAGGATGTTTTGGAGGATCGGCAGAATTGGTTGGTGTGACGTTCTTCCTCTGAAATGCGGTGTTACTTTTACGCCAGATGTAACGGGGGACACACCTTCTGGAAAGTTCATCTTTCATCTCCTCGGTCGACAGAGGATTTTCCCAGAAGTCTTTGGGATAATTTAGACATTTTCTGGCTAAACTGAGACGAGGCATTGTGTTCTTTTCGCTCAGCCGTGGTTTTCATCTTGGAACTCATTGGAACCATTTTTGCCCCAATCTTTTTCTTATGGTGGAGTCGTGACCTTTGACCTTAACTGAAGCAAGTGAGGCCTTAAGTTCTTCAGATGTTGTTGTGGGGTCTTTAGGGACCTCGTGGATGAGTCGTCGCTGCGCTCTTGGGAATGTTCATCGCAGTTCCACGTGTGGAGAACGTCTCTCACTGTGGTTCGCCCAAGAACCTTTTCCAGACTCATAGAACTTTTAGTTTCTCATTTGTTCCCCAATTTCTTTGGATCTCGGCATGATGTCAAACTATAAAGGATCTTTAGGTCTACTTCACTTTGTCACGCAGGTCTGATTAAAGTGATATGATTGAGAACAGGTGTGGCAAAAACCTTCATTTGGAGTTTCCTTTGCGTAGTCTTATAACATTTAAATTTGTTTGATGCTTTTAAATATTCAGAAAGAAATCAGGAAGGGGGGAAACACTTTTTCGCACCACTGTATGTGTAACCTAATGGAGCAACCTCCTGTCAAGTTTAGAAATATTTTTCAGAGTGTATAAATAAGAATTGTCACGACTCAGAATATCTCAAACTGAAGATCTAAAGGCCACCAGGTGTTTAGGAAATGCTCAGAGACGTTACCCTAAAGAAGTAGTGGCGCATAATAAACACCAGGTGGCGCCTTTATTGCTTTTTAAATAGACAGCTGGTGATGCACGCAGATAACATTCGAAACGGCTTTCCATACAATCTGTATATTGGTGCCAGAGGTGGGAAAAGTAGGCGGAAAAAACCCGAATCTGATAAAAAGGCGACTCAGGTACCAAGTAACTGATCAGAACTTCTCAAATAACATTTAAAATACTGAGTTACGTGCAAATTCTTTAGTTTCAAAGACTAAAATGACAAGAATAATACAAATAAATAACAATCATGTATATCTATGTTAGAAAGTAGTCAGGTACTTCTAGTCACAATATCTACTGCTTACTGTATCTTTACTAACGCCAAACTTTCTAACGTTACTTTATCCTTACTAACAGAACAACAAAGGTGGTGTACAATAAGAGGTCTCACTTTGACATAACCTGCTAAATGCTAAAAATATGAAGTCATCATTAGCATGTAATTAGCAGATAACAAAAAATATTTTAAGGTATTTTCATTTACATCTTATCTTATTTGTTCATTAATTTTTATAGGCTATTAATGCAAACTTTCCCTGCAAGTTTATGGCAGATATTTTTTCCCCCACAGTTTTAAATACGGAGCCTGCAAAAACCTGATGGATGGATGAACAAAACATTTAAGGAAAAAAAAAAGTCTGGAAACAAATATTTTTATCAATTCTTTTCTTTCCACAATTTGGAGAACAATTAAGCCAAATTCCAGGCAGGAGAGGATTATTTGGAATTGGTGGATGCGGGTCTCCATCTGGGATCAGGAATAGGATCAGGATTCAGAGAAATCGTCTTCAGAACGTTAACCAGGCCGAAACAGAGACGTCACCTGCTGCGGTTTCAGCTCGTCATCAGATTCCTCTCTGATTGAGCCACAGCTTCCCGGACTCTTCAGAGATCTCTTCAAATGACGCACGTCAAGCAGGAATCCAGTGCAGCGTCCCAGAATAAGACACTGGCAAATAACCAACCCCCAAATATGCAATTTGGACAGTGCAGGAAACATGATGAGGTCCAAATCTAACTGTTACACCTGTGTGATCCCGGCTTGATCGCTGAGGAAAAGACTTCACAAACGGGGTCGGATTTCCAGAGGTATCACTGTTTTTATTTCAGAGTGTCGTAGAGAAAAGGCACTAAACCAAACTGGGAGTGAGACAGAGGAGCAGAGGAGTGGAGTGGGTTTAAATGAACAACCAAAACATCACAGAACATCAGGCGATTTCACACCATTCCAGGTTAAACACTAGGAGAAGATAACCGAACCCCCCCCCCCCCCCCCCCCAAATCCAAACAATCAGTTTCACAGCAACAACTGGAAATGTAGTGCTTCATTATCCCAGGAGTGTCCCGAATCCTCGACAACAGCAACGACAAACGTCCATCCAGGAGGACATGGATGAACATAAACAAAAACGTAACAAGAGCTTCATTTCTAAACAATAACTGACTGATTATTGTCTTCAAGTCCGATTCAGGTCTTATTCTACGAGTTCAGGTGATACGACCGGGACAATTTTTAGGCAAACAATCCTTTTCTAACAAAAATATACAACTTAAAAAATAAAACCGAGTGTTTTTTTTTTTTCAAGAACAATTTCAGAGGTTTGGATGCAGTTTTTTGGAGTAATCCACATGTGGTTTTATGTTAGCAATTAACCTATAGAACATTTATGTCACAATTTGATGGGAAATGAAAACACTTGAATGAACATTTCAAGCCAGATAAAAAAAAAAAAAAAGTTTAAACATATATATACACATTTTGCATATCCTAAAAAAAAATTCTTATACGGTTTTTAATAGAAATTTGACTAGATGTAAATGAATTAACATTTTGCAATAATTAAAAAAAACGTAAATTATTTTATTTTTTTTATTCGAGTTATTTCCAGAAAGTCCAAATTAATTTAGAAAAATTTACAAGTAATTTTATGAAGGTTATAGTATGTAACAAAGCCAATCTTAAAAAGAAAAATTAATATTTATGTTTTAAATTATGTAAAAAATCTGAGGTACATAGTTAAATTAGGTAAATATGTTTTTTAAAAACTTCAAGTTTGGAGGAATGGTGAGATGCAAAAAATAAAAAAAGATTTTTGCTTGATTATATTTTAGCAATGGAAAAAAATCAAGATGAAGTTTTCTAATATGTGTAATTAAATTTTGTTTAAATTAACCTTGAAGATAGATGTCTTAGACAATTAATATTATAATTACTATTACTCTAAGTTGCAAAAATAAAGACATTTGATTTAAGGGGAAAGAGGAAATTTATAAACACTTTATAGGGGAACATTCTTGAGGAATTTGCTTGTGGAAATAATTTGGGATGAATTCTCTTCCATAAAAAGGTGAAACTTTGATCTTTTTAACTGCTACGTCACTGAAATACGATGACGGTTCATAAATTGTGTAGTGTGTGTCTTCCCAAAGGCTGCGCTCGTAGCTTATTATAACAGTTCAAGTATATCCTCAGGGTTTGGAGCAGACGGGATCTGTAAATGATTTATTATCTGTATTAATTTAAATGTGAGGAGAAGCTTGTTTTTAGTGTCACATAATGGAGGAGGAGTTCATTAAATGAAGAAAACGGAGTGAACAGAACCTAAAGCACGGTGCGGAAGGCTTCCAGTCCACTCCGTCGTTCCCAGGAACAGAAATAGTTTTTATCCTTCATGCACACATTGTCGCTCACACACAGGAGGAGGGGAACCAGAACCGGGGAGGGGGGCGGGACTTTTTTTGGTCAGGCCCCGCTGTGATTGGAGGGCTTCACAGCTGGTCCTTGTAGTATCCGAGCTTGGCGTAGGACATCTCCCTGCGGAGCTGCATGACCTCCCAGAACATCTGCTCGGCTGCCAACACAGAAAGGTTTCACAGATTAGCCTTTCGACTTCCTCCTCCTAACTACGACACAGACGGGTCAAATGATCCAATATTTGATATGGAAACAACAGGAAACCTTTTTGCTTTTTAAGATAATTGTATACAAAAAGGTTAAACTAGGATCACTACGGTTATGCCGGGTTATAATCAAACTTTTCCACGTTTTTGGGGGGATTTTATGTGACAGAAACACCAACATGGTGCATAATTGTGCACTGGAAGGAAAATTAAACGGAATTTACACAAAATGATAAAAGTATAATTAAAACCGTAAACATGTGGGCTGAATTTGAGTAAATTGTGTTTCATTCTTCTACGTTTAGGGTGGTTGTCGTCCTCCCAGTCTCAAGTCTCTTGCAGCCTCTAACGGGTTTTCTGTCTTCTGTTTAGCTCCATCTCCACATCAGTTCTCACCAGCTTCCCCACTGCATGATGCTGCCACCACTGTGTTTCACTGTGTGGAGTGTTGTGTTCAGGACGTTGATTTTTCTGACACTTGCAGTGTCTTCCATGTAAACCATAAAGGTTGTGGGGCACCAAGTGGCTCGGTGGTAGAGCAGGAGCAGCCCTACCTTTTTTTATCCCAAAGGAAAATTAAACGCAACTCCCATCATCCAAGAATCTACAATGAGTCGTCGTGGATGGTGATGCAGTGGGCACAAGGGATCTCCAGTAGCAGTCAGTCTTGCAACGTATCTGAAGAGGCCTCTGACTGAAGACTGTTGCTGTATGACAATTTCATGGCCATCATGTCAGGGTAACCCCCCCCCAATTTACACCGGATGCGTCTGTGCGAACAGAAACCATTATAGTCTACGGTGTCGTTTACACCGAATGCGCCGCGGTGAGTTTCAGACGCGCCAAAGATGGGATTGAGTTCTATTTTTGACGCAACACGTATCCGAAATGCAAATGGGGCTGAACAGGAAAGCAAGTATCTGTGTAAAGCATCCGGTAAATTTCAAAATAAAAGACAGCTTAACTATGTAAACATTACTTCATTACCGTTGACCATAGGGTTCGTTTGCTCCCTGCCTCTTTACCGGTCGGTACGCACTGATGGTGCACAGACATGTGCATCTGTGCGTACATGCATGGAGCAGCGACGCTGCATTTTTAGAACACCTTGCAATAAAGAGACAGCCTACGAGTTAATCAGTCACCTGTCGATACCGTATCTGCTTTTGAATGTAAGCACAAGGCTTGAATGAAACCCTGAAGGTGTCTGCAGCGGACTCAGAGTACTTATTAAACTTTGTAACATCGCCCTCTGCGAATATTTATATAACTATATTGGAATTAGGGATGTGTATTGGCAAAAATCTGGCGATACGATATGTATCGCGATACATGGGAGACGATACGATATATCGCAATACTATGAGTAAGACGATATATTGTGATTTTTAAAACTCAATTTAACAGTAGAAAAACTGTCCCATCGTTCTAAACACTCCAACCTGTTTCAAACTTTAACACATCCAGTTTTATTACTAGATCTAGTTGATCCACTGGAATGAAGAAGGTGAAAACAGCCACAAAATACCAGATATACTTTTACTTTTACTACAAAAATTACTGTCATTAATGGTTCCATTCAAATCCTTAAAAAAAAAAATAACGATATTTTTGTTTTTAATATTGATACAATTTCAGGAAATAAAATATTGCGATATATTGGTGTATCGATATTTTCTTACGTCCCTAATTGGAATAGAGTGATTTAACTACCAGTCGGTTTAGATACTGATTATATGGGAATTGTGCTGGGAGCACAAGAGGACGTTGGATCTGAGCTGAAATTCCACATAAAGTTTAAAAAAAAACCTTCCAAATCCTAAATATTGTTGGGGACATGTTCCCGAGCTAAAATGACGCCTTAGTGCATTGGTTCCCAAAGTGGGGGGCGCAGAGTCATTGCAGGGGGGGGCGCAGTACGAAAGGATCATAATTAAAAGCTAATATAATGGACAGCTATTTGACGAGGCTCCCATATAAACGCAAAGCATAACATACAACATGGTCAAATAAGCTTCTACAACAACGTCCATCCAGGCCAAAGAGTAGAAAGTATGACGAAGCAGATCTCGCCTTTGGTTTTGTTACATCCAAACACCTGCAAATGCTCAACTGAGCTCATAAAAGTTCTGTACATAGTGGCACAGTGTGCAGAGGATTACATACTTCACTATGGACATGATTCCATCTATGAATCATAACAGAGGCCTCTGCCCAATAATACCATCAGCAGGCGCATTTATACTACTTTATAGAGATCTGCACAGATGGAGTAAAGACTATGACTGGGAAACTATTAGGGCTGCAGGCGTTCATGAAGCGCGTCTCCCCCAATACAGCAGAGCAGCGCGCTGCGTTATACACCGCGACCCACCGGCGTCTAAGCAACCGAGTCCCGAGCTGAATGATGTAATGATCGATGTCTTCGGCAACAGTCAACTACATCAAACCACAACCTGTCAAAGCCCGATTTTTGCGGTAATGTGCGATAAAATGGGCTCCGACAGACAGTCGTTCTGTTTCACGGCGAGTCCCGATAAATGTGGGAAGGAAGGAGCTGTCCGGGGTCTTTAAAGTACGAGACGAGATTCGCGTCTTTTTTAAGGGGGAGGGCAGCGATCACGGCCACAAGTTTTACTGTGTTTTTAATGAAACTTTCCTACAGTGGCATGTTTCTGAACACAATGTCCAATGAACCAGATTGAGTGACCCAGGGCACAAACACACACCTCCACCTGGCAGATAAAGTGACATCACAGCAGGCTCACACCATCTAATGAAAAGTTCATTATTAAAATAAATCAGTTTTGCAAAACAACCTTTACAGTTGTTTTTTTTTTCTCTGAGTTCTTTATGTTTTAAACCAATTGTGCACAGAGAGGCATTAAAAATATATTGAAAGCAATGTTAGATATTGCTACACAGTAAAAATTATAAAATAATAAAAAAGTAATAATAACTCTAGAGGGAGGTGTGAACATTTTCTTATAAACCAACGGGGGGGCCCTGCAGAAATAGTTCGGGAACCACTGCCTTAGTGGATAGTGAATAAAAATGTAAAAAAATTGTCACATAAAAGTTTCTTTTTAATTATACGTCATGTCAACAATCAGTAAAAAGCCTTGTGCTGATATCTATTAAAATAAGTTGTTTAAAGATTATTGAAATTAAAAATGGATTTACAGAAAACAGTTTATTTAATTTCATTATCTTACAAAAATGTATATTTTGTTTACAGAATTACCAGTTTGCAAAACTTTGTCGGGTATTTAAACAATGTTGTCAATGGTGTGTAACTTTACTCTTTTGGAGATCAACTATATGAGGACTAAAGCTTTATATATTGTAGCTTTCCAGTTCCCTTTGGTCAAGAGTCTGTTAAGGGAGGGGTGCTTGGAACTTGCAGTATTTCCCTTCGTCTCCGCGAACCGCGCCGCAGCCGTTACAAGTCTGAAACGCACCCGGGGGGCGGGGATTGACGCGCCGCGGGCGTCGGAACAAAACCGCGTCGCTGCCGTAACGCGCCGCAGACGCGTCCGGTGTAAACTGGAGGGGTAACAGGTCCACTTCCAGGCAGCAGAGATGATATTCCACAGTAAGATGTCCTGGATAACAACCAACAGTTGTTGGCAAGCACAGCTAATCTACCTCGTTTGCTTTTGCCGCTCCTCTTTACATCTCTGTCTGGTCGTATGGTTAGAAAAGAGATGTTGGAGTAGGGGATATGATCCTTGCTCATTATAATGTTTGGAAGAGATGGTTTGAACTTCCTCCTTATCTCTCAGCTCGGTGGTCCTGTTCTGCATCCATAAAGCCTCCTTTTCAACTCCTCTGGGATTTGCTCAGATTAAAAAAAAATCCTTCCAGCTGCACAGCTTTCAAAACTAGTGATCTTTGACCCTGCATGTCTTCCTTTTCTCTCTCTACCCTCCTTCCAGCCAAACTATTAATAAAAAAGGGCAACCCAAAGTCCATAAAGGTGGACTCTGTTTACCAACTAAAGGCAGGAACCGTAAATGTTTGTTTTTGTTTTTCAGATCATTTTTGTTAAGATTTTCCACTTCACCATCCAGCTCTCGTTATTGTTGGTCCATCACATAACATATTATCCTAATAAAATACAAAGTTCCTGTTTATCTGGATGTGTTTTTATATAATCTGAGGCTTCCTTCTCTTACCGTCCTGCTGCTTGACCAGCCCTTGATGGATGTAGCGGATGTAGGTGAAGAAGTTACACACCGCTGTGATCTGGGAGGGGACGACAGATTAATGTTTCAATCTTCTTGAATTAAACATTTTTTTAAGCAAAGGACGGAGGCGGCGGCGGTGAATCCCAGCGGTAGATGTAGGAGAGCTCAAATGACGTCGAGGCAGGAAGATATTTTAATTCCTGGAGGAGAAACAAAGTCACAGAGGGGAAATGTCTCCAGGATTTGCACTGGTAGATTAGTTTGTGTAATTGTACCCCCTTTTGGAAGCTTCCACCTAATTCCTGTCTGTGTTTTACAGAAACGTAACGTCAAATCACAAATAAAATGTTTCTGCAGTGACATCTTACAGCTTTGGTAGCTTAAAAAGCCACCATCACTGCTTTTTGTACTAAACTATTAGCCAACTTCGCATTAGTCAGACAAAGACTAACTGAAAGCACAAAGAGGGACAGATATTCTTATAATAATCTTTGTGTTTGCGATGGTTACCTTGCTTTGCGTCAAAAAAGCCACACGGCGAGAGTCCAGCAGGAACGAGGAATCTCAAGTCTTCCTCTCAGTTATGTGCAGGATGAAGGCTTTTGTGCCCATCAAGGACAGGAATTACATGTGCATCTCAATGATTTAAGCAAATCATAATGAAAAAGGTCATTTTTGTCAAATAAATTCACTTTTTGAATGAAATTACTGAAATAATCAGATTTTTTTTTAGGTCCACGTGTACAATCTGCTCCGATTGCACAAAATCTTCCACATTAAACTATTTTTTAAAAAAGAAAACAAAACAATCACTTTTACTTAAAATTATCTTTTTTTCAATTGAATTTTAGAGTTCAAAATGTCAAACAATGCTGAAAATGTAGGAAAAAGAAAATTATATTGATTTATTTTCCATAATTCTGCAAAATGTTTAATTTTTTTGATTTAGGTGAAACTTCAAAAAGTTTAACCATTCAGATTTATTAATTATGTAAGTATAAATGAGGATTTTTTTTAATTTTCACATTCCTAGAAATACTGGGCGAGGAGGAGGAGTTGCAGCCATTTTCCGTTCTGATTTACTAATTAGTCCCAGACCAATTGATAGCTACAGTTCTTTTGAACATCTAACCCTTAATTTTCCTCATCCAAGTTGCAAAACATTACGACCATTTTTGTTTGTGGTTTTGTATCGTCCACCAGGCCCTTACTCTCAATTCTTGGATCAGATCTCACATTTTTTTATCTGATTTAGTATTAACTACTGATAGGGTTATTATAGTGGGGGACTTTAATATTCATGTGGATACTGAAAGTGATAGCCTAAATGCAGCCTTTAGTGCTATTTTAGACTCAATTGGCTTTACTCAAAAAGTACAGGGATCGACCCACTCGGGCAAACACACTTTGGACCTTGTACTGACATACGGTGTTGAGTGTGAGGAAATAACAGTCCACCCACATAACCCGGTCCTGTCTGACCACTTCTTAATAACTTTTGAATTTACTTTAACTGACCATGTTAAATCTGAAAGAAAATTTCATTATAGTAGAGCTTTATCAGACAATGCTGTAACAATTTTTAAAGAATCTGTTCCATTCTTACTTTCCTCAGTGTCTCAGAGTAACACAGTGGATGGCAGCAATTCTATCTCTAACCCTTCAGAAATTGATGGTCTGGTTCACAGCGTTACGTCCTCATTGCGTTTGGCATTAGATAGTGTAGCCCCCTTAAAAAAGTAAGTGGCTAACCATAGGAGGCTGACTCCTTGGTTCAACGCAGAGTTGCGTACTTTAAAGCAGAATACTAGGAAGTTGGAGAGAAAATGGCGCTCTACACATCTAGAGGATTCCTATTTAACCTGGAATAACAGTCTACTGGGGCTGGGCGATATGGAATAAAAATAAAATCTCAGATTTTTTCACACCAAATCCGATTTCCAATTTTAATCGTTTTTTTTCTTTCTCCCTTTACTTTCTTAAACAGAAATAACAAATGATAGAATCTATTTTTTTTAACTCTTATTTTAATATCTCATTTTTCATCTCACCTGAATTCAAAGTTGTGTGGAAAGTTGGTAGCACACACCTGGCGTCCAAAGTTTTCAGTAGGTAAATAAAGCCGGGCTTTTCCACTGTATAAACAGGCACCATATCTTTGGCAACATAAATTGTGATGGCATCTGTGATTCCTTTCCACTGGACACCCGTCTTATCATAAGGGAAACAGTGTGAAAATGATTTCCCTAAGGTGGCTTGTCTTCTGCCGGCGTTTTGTGAGCTGCTGCTTGCTTGAGCATCTCGTAGAGAGCAGCACTTCTCCCACTTGACGGAGCGCCTCTGTTTCAGCTGTTGAAACAAATTCGTCGTACTCCCACCTTTAGCAGCAACAGCCGTCAAACAGATTTTGCAGCAGTTTGTTGCTCCAAGTCTGAAGTCGCAAAACCGAACCAGTTCCATATAATTGAAGAAACTGTCACTTTCTTGTGAACAAGCTACTCTTCGCTAGGTGCCATTTTGACGTTTATGCGTTGCTAGAGACAGACTGGCTGACCTTGCTCCAAACTACGGAAGCCCAAGAGAGCAGTGGGAATGAGGGGGGGCTGGTGGTAAATCTCGATTTTCCCAAAAATAAATCTTCTTAAACTGCAAATTCGAAGTAATCGATACAATCGATTTATCGCCCAGCCCTACTGTCTACTGCTGTGTAAAAAGACCCTTCGACAAGCTAGAACAGCATATTTTTCATCATTAATAGAGGCGAATAAAAACAATCCTAGGTTTCTTTTTGGTACAGTCACCAAACTTACACAGTCATAGCTCTGTTGAGCAAACTATTCCCCCAGCTCTTAGTGATGATTTTATGGGATTCTTCATAAATAAAATTAATTATATTTAAAATAAAATCATTGGCATCCTCCCAAACATGATTACTTCTTCCTCAGTAAATGAGACAGCATCGGAGAGAACTGTAGAACCTCATTTGAGCTTAGGCTGTTTTGATTCAGTCGAGCTTTCAGAATCATCAAAAATATTAGCCTCATCTAAACCTTCAACTTGTATGCTGGACCCAATCCCAACCAAATTATTTAGGGAAGTGTTTCCTTTGGTTACAGGTCCCGTTTTAGATATGATCAATCTATCCTTTGTAAATGGATACGTACATACAGTTGCTAATCAAGTCTGTGAGCATCTAAACAGTAACAACCTGTTTGAAGAGTTTCAGTCAGGTTTTAGAGCTCATCATAGCACTGAAAAAGCACTGGTGAAGGTTACTAATGATATTCTACTTTTCTCTTCTACTACTCTCCAATTGCATTATTTAGTGTTATTTTGACTGGTAACTTTGTTTTCTCTCAGTGCTTTTCTCTCCATGGATGCTACACCTGATCTGGTATCCTGCCCAACTTTGATGCCTTGTTGGAGGGGGGCATCAGCTGGGATGATGCTCCCAGAAAGTGAACATCCCCCGTGTCCTGTTATCAACGTTTTACTTTCTTTAATATAGAAAGTACTCTTACATCAGTTCTTTTTGTTCTGTGTTTCTGCTCTGTCTTCTCGAACCCCCAGTTGGTCATGGCAGACGGCCGCTCGTACTGAGCAATGTTCTGGTTCTGGTGGAGATTTCTTCCTGTTAAAGGGAGGATTTTCCTCTCCACTGTCGCTAAATGCTTGCTCAGCATGAGGGATTGCTGTGAAGTCAACGACACAACGCAGGCGACTGTCTACTGTCGCTACATGTTCGTTCAGGACAAGTTAATGACTCCCTAGATAGAAAACTTTTAAACTGATTAGAATAATGAACTGAATGATCAACTGGAATGCATGTACAATTGAATTAAAATGATTTGTGCCTTGAGATTGAACTGAACTTAATTGAATTAATTTGTAGTTGCCTGTGTGGGTGGGAAACATTTCATAATAATTAACTTTTGATCAAAATGTGAAACTGCAGGACAGAAGTAGCATATAATGTGTGAAGCAGCTCAGTTTCAGGAAAAATAATGCAAAAATATCCTTTTAAAATCATGAATTTATCAAAAGTCAAAGTGACCCAGGAGCCTGTTTAAAGCCTAGTTTATGCTTCTCCGTCAGCAAGTTTGCATGCACACGTATTGATGGAGACGTTTTCCTTTTATACTTCTCCGTCAATGTGTCAGTTGTTGCAAAGCAATTCCCCCACCAGGACAGCGGGGGGCGCAGATCTTTTCTGGCGGGTCTACCTACCGTTGCAGTGACGTTTCTGGTCGACGACAGTTTATATACTTCAGCTTGTAAACATATTTCCACTCAAGGAGCAATGGCTGACAGAGAGCGAGTTTTGATTGAGCTGGAAAGCTTTTTACTAGAAGTGCAGCTCGTAGAATCCTCTAAAAACGCATGGAAACAAACAAACAGCGTCTGTTTTGTTGTTCTCTACACCTCCTGGTGTTCAAAATCTCCCAAAAGACCAGATTAGATAAACTGGCCTTGCAATATAAAGCATCTAGCGGCCAAAAGCTGCATTGACTACTAATTACATTGATTATAGAGGACTGTTCTGGTGAAATGATGTAGGGCTGACCAATAACAGACATGCGCTTTCCGCTCCATTCGACGCATAGTTAAAAAATTGGGCTCTACTCCGTCCGTCCTTGTGTGAATGATGGAGAGCCGTTGCGTCGACGGATAATGCCGCTGCGTGTCTCCGCACCTCCGCAGACAGAGAAATAAAAACTAGGCTTTAGTTCCATTGCTGTGTGTTGTTGTAATACTGGTTTTATCCTGCAGGGGGCAGGAGGTTCAGAACCTTGAGCGTCGGTACTCACTCTGTATCTGCAGAAAGGTGAGACGTAGTAATAGTTGGGCGAGTCTCCAAACTTGATTCTGTGCTTACAGGTTTTGGTCTGACCGCTCAGGGCACACTTTCTATCGAAGACACAAACATTTCGTTTCAGCAGCAGAAGAAGAAGAAGAAGTAAGAGAATCAGTCTGCAAACCAAAACAAACATTCGAGAAAGACTGAGGAGAGAGGAAGGATAAAAGGGGGTGAAGTTGATTCTGATTGCTGAGATAAACCCGAAGAGCAGAAGTGAAGGACTAAGTTAGAGGGGCGGGGCGAGGGTTACAGAGTGCTGAGTCGGGACTTACGTGACGAGCTCGGCCCTTTGCCCACTAGAGGAGGAAATTAAGGGAAGATGGAGATGTGATAGTTGGATGAAGAGGGGGGGTAAAGAGTGGATGTGTGTGTTCTCACTTTGGTCCTCCGCACTCCACCGCAGACGCTTTGACCACAGGCAGTGGCTGGAAGCCCACCGGCTCCACGCTGAGCGTGTTCTGCTCCACTGCTTCCAGGATAGCCGAACCCAACTGGAGGACGAGAGGACAGGAGAAAAATCCAGACTGAAAACTGGGAACTCTGACCACGGAATGGGATGTTCAAAGCTGACAGTAAATTAAATTACAACAAATTACAACATTTTTACCCCCTTGCAGGTTAAACGCTTCTGACCTGAAACTGACACCATCTCAGAAAAAAATAGCATCATACCAACTGTCAAACATGGTGGTGGCAGTATGATGGTGTGGGGTTGATTTGCCCCATCAGTACCCGATGGAACTATGAGTTCTACTCGCTACCAGAAAAAAGGAGAAGGTCCGAACATCGGTTTGACCTTAAGTTAAAGAGCGGTCATCATCCCTCCACCACCGTGCTTGACAGCAGGTATGTGATGTATTGGTCCAGAAGTGCTGTAGTCAATCCAGATTTGGCATTTTCTTTTAGAGAAAAGTGGCCATAAATGTTCACTCTTCTTCATTCTGAACTTTGACCTTTAACCTGCTAACCGAGGCCTGTGGAGTCCGAGATGTGTTTTTTTTTTGTTATGATTTCTTTGAGCTTCACGCGCTGACCTTAGTGTGAATTTACTGGGACGTCCACACTATTATAACCTCCCAGGTCATTGCTGAGATCTTTCCACCCTGGCATTGTGCTAACACACCTGTAAGCTCCATTACATAAGGTGAAAGTCCTTGCATTTTGATTTTTTTGTGGACCTAAAACTAAAAACTAAACTCTGGAACTCCCCTGCTTCAGAGCAGATGGCTGAGGGCTGGGCACCTCGCTCTTGTTGAAGGCGAGGCAGGGGTAGATGTCCTCCCGGTAAACTCTCTCCAGGAAGCTGCAGCTCCGGTCGAGCGTCGGCGCCTCCCTCCACGCTTTGAACTCGCTGAACAGCTGACTGTCCACCTTCAGCGACAGTAAAAAACAGCACAGGGTCAGCGAGCTCATCATCATCAACACGCTGAAATCCCTGGTAAAAGCTGACGTCTGAGCCGCGTTCCCACCTCCCTGCACTCCCTGACGATGGGCTGCGTGGCCGCCGGGTCGGGCTGCGTCCCCAGCATGGCGGAGGAGGTGCTCTTGTTGCGGCTGTGGCCCTTCTTGAAGGGAGCCTTGACGCCTCCTGCAGACGGGAGCTCGGCCACGGGGGAGGTGGGGGAGGAGAGCACCAGTGTCTTCAGGGCCTGGACCTCCGCCTGCAGGACGTCGATCTGAATGGGGGACAGAGGCGCATTTTTCTTCCATTATCAAAAGCACATCTCTTAGATATTAATTTCCAACCCACATAAGGTCAAATGTTTACGTAGACCTGCAATAGAATTTGTCTAAAGCTCCTCCTCTATACGTTTTCTTGCATCATTCAGGTTGGATATTTGACCGCTCTTCCTGGCACAAAAACATGTGTGTATATATATATATATATATATATATATATATATATATATATATATATATATATATATATATATATATATATATATATATATATATATATATATATATATATATATATATATATATATATATATATATATATATATATACAGTTGTGTGCGAAAGTCAGGGCACCCCTTTAAAAACAGCATATTTTATATATTTAAAAATGTATATTCATATTTACTGTCTCTCTGGTATATGGGAAAAAAAGACAATATTGTCAGGAAACATTAATGCATAGTTACATTTTATTTTATAAATTGAACAAAATTACAAAAATTAAAAACATAATTTTGGCATGTGCAAAAGTCGGTGCACCCTACAGCATCAGTACCTTCAGTACTTAGTAACACCCCCTCTGGCAGATATCACAGCTTGTAAACGCTTTTTATAGCCAACAACAAGTTTCTGGATTCTATTATTTGGGATTTTTCCCCATTCTTCCTTGCAAAAGGCTTCCAGTTCTGCAATATTCTTAGGACGTCTTGCATGCACAGCTCTTTTAAGATCTACCCACAGATTTTCGATGATGTTTAAGTCGGGAGACTGTGAAGGCCATTCCAAAACCTTCAGCTTGCGTTTCTTGAGGTAGTCCATGTTGGATTTGGAGGTATGTTTAGGATCATTATCCTGTTGTAGAAGCCATCCTCTTTTCAGCTTTAGCTTTTTTACAGATGCTGTGATATTTGCCTCCAGAATTTGCTGGTATTTAATTGAATCCATTCTTCCCTCCACCCGAGCAATGTTTCCTGTCCCACTGGCTGCAACACAACCCCAAAGCATGATGGATCCACCCCCATATTTAACAGTTGGCAAGGTGTTCTTTTCATGAAATGCTGCTCCTTTTTTTCTCCAAACATACCTTTGCTTATTGTGGCCAAAGAGTTCTATTTTAACTTCATCAGTCCACAGCACTTGTTTCCAAAAGTCATCAGGCTTCTGTAGATGTTCTGTTGCATATTTTTGACGTTGTATTTTATGATGAGGTCGTAGATAAGGTTTTTTTCTGCAGACTCTTCCATGAAGGTCTTGTTTGTGCAAGTATCGGCGCACAGTGGAAGGGTGCACCACCACTCCTGAGTCTGCTAAATCTTCCTGGAGGTCTTTTGAAGTCAAATGTGGGTTTTGGTTTACCTTTCTGATCAGACTACGAGCTGTTCTCTCCGAGAGTGTCCTTGGTCTTCCAGATCTCTTCTTGACCTCCACAGGTCACCTGCCATCTCTTAATTATGCCTCGCACTGTGGAAACTGCAAGCTGAAAACGCTTTGCTATCTTCTTGTAGCCCTCCCCGGCATTGTGGGCATCAATTACTTTCATTTTTTCTGTCTTACACAGCTTCTTAGAGGAACCCCTGGTTGCTGAGTGTTTGTACAAGGTTTGTGGAGTCGCCGTATTTAAGAAACCCTCAAATTGGCACCAGCTGGCACTCCCTAATGACAATTGTTGACACATGCTTCAGGACCAATGAGCTGGTAGAGGTCTGAGCTTGTAAAAAGAATCTGAAACTTTGAAACTCTCAGGGTGCCCCAACTTTTGCACATGCCAAAATTATGTTTTTAATTTTTGTAATTTTGTTCAATTTATAAAATAAAATGTAACTATGCATTAATGTTTCCTGACAATATTGTCTTTTTTTCCCATATACCAGAGAGACAGTAAATATGAATATACATTTTTAAATATATAAAATATGCTGTTTTTAAAGGGGTGCCCTGACTTTCGCACACAACTGTATATATATATATATATATATATATATATATATATATATATATATATATATATATATATAGAGAGAGAGAGAGAGAGTGTATAACCCGAATATTTGTTCATATTTGACCATTTTTTAGAATGGTGACAGAAAAAATCTGAAGAGTGTCTGTCATCTTGGCAGATTACAATTTACACCTCTGACAACTTGATCCAAATGCGCAGACTTTTTCACTTTACGCACGGACTACAGGTAACTAAAGCGATCCCAAAAAAAGACTGCTGCATCCTAGGTGCATGAATGAACGTTATCGTAGGTCCTTACCTGGGTGATTCTCCGAATTCTGTGTACTTTCTGTCCCCCAGGTTTACCGCAAAGATTTTTATTTAAAGTAAATCACAAAATAGAAGGATCTATGTTCCTTTGCATTATGACACACAAACATGTTTTTAGTTTTATGTGTTTCTAATGAGAGAGAGAATGAGAGCATCACCTTGCCCAGAGCTTCCTTCAGCTGCTTCTCGGCGTTTGCCTGTTTGACGTTTGCTTCTCTCACCATCTTGTGGGCCTCCTGGAAAACACACAAACAACACAGGACGTCGCTACAGATGTTCTACTTTCACAGCGACGCTGCGGCTACACGAGCTCACCGGAACAACTTACGCAACTACAGTTATAGTAACACAAGGATGAAAGCTCAGGCGCGTGTAGAGAATGATGGATAGAGAGGAAAACCACACAAACACAAGAGTCCCAAGAGCGTCCGGGAAGGAAAAGTGAGAGGAAACAGGACGGTGAATCCCATCCCTGTCTGGCTGAACGCAGAACGTAGAGGAGGAAGAGGAGGGGACAGATGAAGGAGAGGTGGACCGACCTGGAAGAGACTGGCGGTGAGCTCCTCCAGCTCCTGGCCGAGCTGGTCTCTGACTTTAGACAACCTCTCACACTCCTCATCCTTCAACAGGAGCTCCTTACACACACACACACACACATATATACCACAGAAACAGAAAACAACAGAAAAAACAAACAAAAAAATGAATGCATGGAGGTAAAAAAAACAAAAACTGCATGGCAAAAACAAAACGGAGGCGAAACGAAAATTAAAACTAACAAAAATGGAATAAAAGAAATGAAACAACGGGGTTTACATGTCATCAAACTGACAGGGACTGTGGAGGTTGCTTCACGCAGAGAGACGCACACAGACCTTCTCGTAATACAACCGCCAACTTGTCCCGCATCATGTGTGGTTTTGGGGATTTATTTTGGTATTTGTCACCAGAGATGAAGAACCGTCGTTCTCTGCAGGTCCTTCAGGGCTGAACGCCCACAGACTTCGCTGAACAGCCCAGCCTCAGTCAGATCCGGCGGAGAGTGTCCGTGGACATTCGTTTTTTCAAGTCTTGCCACAGATTCTAGGTTGGATTTAGGTCTGGACTTTGTAACTGTTTGAAAAAAGTACCTTTGGAGTAGTTTTACTAGACCGTACTTTTTACTTTAACTTGAGTAATATTTTTATGAAGTATCGCGATTCTTACTTGAATAAAGTTTCTGGCTACTCTACCCACGGCGAGTAACTTTACTGAATAAAACTGAACGCTAGTTTTAACCAAAAAGAGAGACTCACACATAGTTTACGTTGAAGTGAGACCTCTTGTTTCTACACAAGCATCATCATTTTTACCATTATTTTCTATCTGCTGAGGCTGTTGTGGCTTTTGGAGGTTGAGTGGGGGTCTAATTACATAATTTAAAAAATAAGTCATATCCAATGATTTTAGAACAAATACTTAATACTTGAGTAGCCTTTTTATCAAATACTTTTACTCTTACTTGAGTATTTCTTTGGATTACTACTTTTTAGGGATGTGTATTGGTAAAAATCTGGCAATTAGATATGTATCGCGATACAGGGGAGACGATACGATGCATCGCGATATATTGCAATACTATGAGTAAGAAGATATAATGTGGTTTTTAAAACTAAATATAACTGTAGAAAAACTGTCACAGCATTAATCTAAACACTCCAACCTGTTTCATAGTTGAACACATTCAGTTTTATTACTAGATCTAGTCGATCCACTGGAACGAAGAAGATGAAAACAGCCACAAACTACCAGTCATACTTTTCATTTTACTACAAAAATGACTGTCATCAATAATGGTTCCATTCAAATTCTAAAAAAAATTAAAAAATCGATACATTGCCTTTGGATATCGATACAATATCGGGAAATAAAATATTGTGATATATCGGTGTATTGATATTTTCTTACATCCCTACCACCCCTGTACTTTTACTTAAGTAAAAATATGTTTAAGTAGTGCTACTTTATGTTGGCGACTCTCCAACCTCTGCACATTTTATCTCTAGCTGTACTGTCCTGCTGGAAGTAGAACCTCCTCCCAGTCTAAGGTCTTCTGCAGCCTCTAACAGGTTCTCTGTCTTCTATTTAGCTCCTATCAGCTTCATATTATCTCTGACCAGCTGAAGGAAAGCGTGCCCACACCATGATGCTGCCGCCACCACCATGTTTTATGGTGGGGATGGTGTTGGTTAGCTTTCTTCCACACCAAAAAGATCAGGTTTCTTTCATCACTTCTCCTCCAGCTCCTCCAGAGTCAACCCGTTCTCTGATTAATGCACTTCTCTGATTAATGCACTCCTAGAGCTGGGTATAATTTCAAATTTCAAGAATCGATTCGATTCCGATTCTCAAGAGTTAGAATCTATTATCACGATCCAATCCAATCTGTTCCAATTCGATATTGATATGGGTCAGTGCTATTAAAAATGTTTTTTTTGAGCAGTTAGCTTAATTATATGACCATAATTCCGGAATTGCACCGCTCAAGGTGGCAGCATGTTGGAGTAGCTCTGTTACTTTCGTTCTGTTTGTTTTTCTTTTTAAAAACTTTTATTCCTCCATTTTTGGGACATCTGTTCTCTTTGGTTTTGAATGCATTGCAGCTGGAAGGATTTTTGCTGATACTTGTTTTTACTTTTGGACATTTGTTATGACGCATAACCATGGCAACAAGGTGGATTACAACTGGCAGCAGCTGATTAACGTCACAAAAGCTCAAATAATACCTCAACTGCAGCCACAAAACCCTGACGAGTTGAAAAGGAGACGCCATGGATACAGAGCAGGAGCAAAGAGGGGAGAGAAAAAGGAGGAAGTTCAAACCATCTCCATCAATCATATTGGGCAATGTGAAATCGTTGGCAAACAGGTTTGATGCTGAGGACCCTCTGGAGATTAATGTGCAAAAATGGATTCTTCATAAAATGAACATTATGGACAACCCTGAGCGTCCTCTACATCAGACTGTCATACAACTACAGAGCGTCTTCAGTCAGAGGCTTCTTCAGATCTGCAGACTGCTACAGGAGATCATCCCTACCCACAGCCATCAGCATCTACAACAAATCTTTGAAGGAACTTTGACAATGAGTTACAACAACATTTAATTTTCCTTTGGGATTAATAAAGTAATTTTGAATTGAATTTGAATTAAATTCAATGACTCAACACTGGGTGGGGTTACAGTTCACAGAGTGAAACTGCATTAAATGTATTAAGCCTTAAATGGCCGCCTGGAATGTTTCCCTCCTATTGTAGCTGTAAACAGGCCAAAAACAATGTTAAAACGATGAAATCGATTTTTGGACGTCCGAATCGATTTCTAGGAATTTTCATGAGAATCGATTCAGAATCAGAGAATGGATTTTTTTTCAACACAGCACTATATGCTCTCCTGTTGGTTTAGGTGGACGTTCATGTCTTAGTAGGTCTGCAGCCGCTCCATCCTCTCTCCATGTTCAGATGATGGATTGAACGGAGCTCTGGGAGATTCTCAAAGCTTGGGATGTTGTTCTAGAAATAAAATCCGCTTTAAACTTCTCCAACCCTGAGCTGTCTGCTGGGTTCTTTGGTCTCCATTATGCTTAGAACCTCTAAGGCCTGCAGAGAACTGCTGCATTTTCACAAATAGGTTAAATTACACACATTTTGACTCTTATTTTCTGATTGTTTGACTGCTGAGTGCATCATTCAGTTGGTGTATCAAGGAAATATCCCAGTGAAGTACGTTGATGTTCATGTTTAAGTGCTCTTTGTCGGGAAAGGATTTAATGTGTTATTTACACTGCAAAAAACTATTTTGAATAAAGTAAAAATCCCTTGTTTATAGAAATTTTTCTTTTTAAATATATTGTCTTATTTCCAGAAATCTTTTCAAGAAAATTTTCACTTTTTCCATTGGCAGATTTGTTTAGCTCATTACAAACAAAAATATCGTCTCCGTGTCCATAACATCAGGAAATAAAAACCCCAACAATTCATAATAAAGATTTTTCACACATATATCAAGTGAAGGACTATAGCAAAAGCTGTACTGCTCCACTTGTGAAAGTAAATCTGTTGGGCTTCTACTTGGTACTCAGACACCAATTCTGAGCTCCACACTGCCAAACAGGACAAATAAAAAAACAACAACAAACAAAAATATGTTGTATTAATTTTGTTTTTACTCGTTTCTGAAGTAGGCTTTTTTTCCAGTTTAAAATCAGTGTGTTAGGAAATAAATGACTGTGTGTGTTTCTGTGCGTCATACCCTCTGGGCCTTCGCCAGCTCCTCCTTCAGCCTCTCGTATCCTTTCTCCCGGACCTCCATCACCGATGGGCTGCGCAGCCGCGACAGGCTGTCGCTCAACGCGCCGCACTCGTCTCCGTCCTCTCCGGGCAGCGAGCTGCCCTCACCCGACTCCGCCTCGAGGCCCGGCACGCTGCGGGCGTGAAAACAACAACATCGGGGAGGGGGGGGGGGTGATTACTGACCAGAGCCGAGGAGGAAAAATAAGCTCGGTTTGGAATTTTGCTACCTGCCATTGTGGCTGTGCCGCGGCGTGGAGTAAACCGGCTGCGTGGGGAGCTGATCGGCACGCAGGGACGCGGGGAGGCCAGCGGGGGGTGGCCCCAGCGAGTGGGCGCGGTACAGGGAGGTGGGCGGGGTGCTGTGGTGGACGGGAGGGCGCTGCTGCTCCGCTTGGTTCTGCAGGACAACAGAATGAACTTACAGAGGGTTCGAGGAGTGAAACCCGAACGGCCAAATGTCTGGCCCCAAAAAACCCCCAAAAAACTGTAAACTTCGTGGTCAATCTGTGCATTCATCGTCAGCTCAGATGCTGCAACACCAGATTCAAACGACTGAATCAACCTTCAGCAGCCCTCCTGGATCGATGGAGGATCACTGACGGATTGAAGCTCGGAGTCTTAAATGTCATCCCTTTGGTTTCCTTTCTGTGAATACCCAACTCTAACCTGGAGCATATTTCTGCCTTTATGCTTAAAATTTGTTCTTGAATTAAGTTGAATCTTAAAGTTAGCTTAAAATTCACACAAATGAGTTTCGGTGAGTTATTAGTCCTTAGAAAGGAGGCTGAAATCTGTACCAGTCGGTAGAAACCAGACTGTTGCATCTTTTAGTTTTATCTCCCACTCGCAGAATCGGCTGGTTGACTGAAGAGGGAACTATGAGACCCTCGCAAACAGATTTTCTACAGCATTTACTAGGGGTGTAACGGTGTACAAAAATGACGGCTTGGTACGTTTTAGGTACACTTTAATCAAGAAGAAATACAAACGTGCATATGCATTTTTTTATTTATTTGATCAGCATTAAACAAAGAATTCTTGAATTCTTTCCTTTCAGTTCCTGAAATTAGTTTTATTATGTTCTATAACTTAAAAAAATTGAAAGTACTAAACTGACTGGAGATCTGATTGGATTTTTGAAAATAAAATAGTACAAGCAGACATAGCCAGAGTAGGAAACAATATAACCACTTGAAAACAGTCAGTGTTGATGTTTCGAAATGTTTAATTAATACTTTGCACATATTTGAGAACAAAACATGCTTAAATGCTTTGTGTGTGCTTCTTGCTTTATTGCTGTTTTTACTTTATATGCTTTGTCTGTGTTTTACTGCTATTTTAATTTTACCCCCTTAATCATGTAAAGCACCTTGAAATACCTTGTTGCTGAAAGAGTGCTATACAAATAAAATCGCCAAGCCTTGCATTGCCTAAATCATATTGAGTTGTTTTGATATTTCAACAGCCTAGTTTCCCAGCTGTACTTGAATGCAGCATGGGCAGCTGTTGGGGAAATCCCTTCTCATCAACATTCTATTGTAGCTGCAAGAGAAACCATTAATGTTCCCAAATAGCAGAGTTTAGTGATAGCTGGGGGTCCTTTCCATTGACATATATGAAGAATAGACACCGCATTGACCGCTACTGCCTATTGGCGCTGATGAGCCGTGGGGCCGCTATCCCCCGCTCCACTTTGTAATCCGTTTGGCAGACGCAATGAAGCGTCAGCGCGCTTATTAAATCATAACTCACTAAATACTAAATTGATTTTAATGCGTTTTTTTTGTCTTCTAACTGCAAACATTTAGCTATGATAGGACAAATGGTTCGGCCTGTTTCTACATTCATTGGCTTGAAGAGCCACTCCGATCATCTTTTTGAGCAATTTAAAGTGTTCTCAGTGGTCTTTAAATTATGATTATGCCGTTTTTAGCCAAAATCACAAAACCTGTGGCGTTACAATATTCTGATTTACTCATGAAATGTATGCAAAACACACAATGCTATAAGATAGAGAAGCAGAAAGTACTACTCAGCCATTTTAATAATATAATAGATATAGATGATATATAGGCTAATATATATATATATATATATATATATATATATATATATATATATATATGAATGTAATATAATATTATATTACATTCTATATACAGTTGTGTGCGAAAGTCAGGGCACCCCTTTAAAAACAGCATATTTTATATATTTAAAAATGTATATTCATATTTACTGTCTCTCTGGTATATGGGAAAAAAAGACAATATTGTCAGGAAACATTAATGCATAGTTACATTTTATTTTATAAATTGAACAAAATTACAAAAATTAAAAACATAATTTTGGCATGTGCAAAAGTCGGGGCACCCTACAGCATCAGTACCTTCAGTACTTAGTAACACCCCCTCTGGCAGATATCACAGCTTGTAAACGCTTTTTATAGCCAACAACAAGTTTCTGGATTCTATTATTTGGGATTTTTCCCCATTCTTCCTTGCAAAAGGCTTCCAGTTCTGCAATATTCTTAGGACGTCTTGCATGCACAGCTCTTTTAAGATCTACCCACAGATTTTCTATGATGTTTAAGTCGGGAGACTGTGAAGGCCATTCCAAAACCTTCAGCTTGCGTTTCTTGAGGTAGTCCATGTTGGATTTGGAGGTATGTTTAGGATCATTATCCTGTTGTAGAAGCCATCCTCTTTTCAGCTTTAGCTTTTTTACAGATGCTGTGATATTTGCCTCCAGAATTTGCTGGTATTTAATTGAATCCATTCTTCCCTCCACCCGAGCAATGTTTCCTGTCCCACTGGCTGCAACACAACCCCAAAGCATGATGGATCCACCCCCATATTTAACAGTTGGCAAGGTGTTCTTTTCATGAAATGCTGCTCCTTTTTTTCTCCAAACATACCTTTGCTTATTGTGGCCAAAGAGTTCTATTTTAACTTCATCAGTCCACAGCACTTGTTTCCAAAAGTCATCAGGCTTCTGTAGATGTTCTGTTGCATTTTTTTGACGTTGTATTTTATGATGAGGTCGTAGATGAGGTTTTTTTCTGCAGACTCTTCCATGAAGGTCTTGTTTGTGCAAGTATCGGCGCACAGTGGAAGGGTGCACCACCACTCCTGAGTCTGCTAAATCTTCCTGGAGGTCTTTTGAAGTCAAATGTGGGTTTTGGTTTACCTTTCTGATCAGACTACGAGCTGTTCTCTCCGAGAGTGTCCTTGGTCTTCCAGATCTCTTCTTGACCTCCACAGGTCACCTGCCATCTCTTAATTATGCCTCGCACTGTGGAAACTGCAAGCTGAAAACGCTTTGCTATCTTCTTGTAGCCCTCCCCGGCATTGTGGGCATCAATTACTTTCATTTTTTCTGTCTTACACATCTTCTTAGAGGAACCCATGGTTGCTGAGTGTTTGTACAAGGTTTGTGGAGTCGCCGTATTTAAGAAACCCTCAAATTGGCACCAGCTGGCACTCCCTAATGACAATTGTTGACACATGCTTCAGGACCAATGAGCTGGTAGAGGTCTGAGCTTGTAAAAAGAATCTGAAACTTTGAAACTCTCAGGGTTCCCCAACTTTTGCACATGCCAAAATTATGTTTTTAATTTTTGTAATTTTGTTCAATTTATAAAATAAAATGTAACTATGCATTAATGTTTCCTGACAATATTGTCTTTTTTTCCCATATACCAGAGAGACAGTAAATATGAATATACATTTTTAAATATATAAAATATGCTGTTTTTAAAGGGGTGCCCTGACTTTCGCACACAACTGTAACTATATCATGACATTCTTCAATTCTATTACTGTTTCTATCTTACCATTTTATTCAAATTTTCCTATTTACTTCTATCAGATTTCTTAGAACCTTTCTTTAAAAAAAGAAAGAAGGCATTTCTGTTGATGAAGCAAAGCTGCTAAAATGATCAGTAACCTTGTTTGCAATCTATTCAACGGTCGGATGGGTGAATAAGACAGATTTTATAACAGTAAAAATACATTTCTTTCTACAGTAGCATTCTTGTGTCAGATGTAATCTAAGTCAGTGGTTTAAAAATATACGATTTATAAAGTCTCAGCCTTCTTGCTGTATCTAACTTTAGCAAGCCAAGATTTCGCTGGTGGACATAAATACAGTACAGTTATATTATATTTACAAAAAAAAAACAATAAAAATATTAAATCTTACTTGTGAAAAGTTATCCCCCGAGCCCTACTCTCCACAGCCCGCTGATTTGAACACGAATACGCCACACAGTATTCAGGCCTCTTGTATTAACTGCTGCTGTTATGGTGAAAGTTTCCGGATGGGAATATTGGCCCAAGATGGCGGCCGCATTTCTTGCCTCAGAGCAGCCAATGCGCTGTCTACTCTTTATACATGTCTATGGTCCTTTCTGTCTTGTCTTGGTGTCGCTTTTAAAAGTTGCCCTGCTGAAACGTTGCTTTGCGCTCTCAGTTCCTCAGATAAACATTCTGCATGTGTTCAGGTAGAAAACAGCTGGATTCGTTCGGTACACAGGGCCATACCAAAAAAGAGAAATACAGGTGCCGTTACATCCCTAGAATTTACATTAAAGAGTAGAGATGCTATACATGGAGTCATAGTTTGATAATAGGATCACTTGAGCATAATATTGTGGAGGATATTATATTTAAAGTGCCATGCTGGCATTTTCTGCATACAAATAATTTACATTTGGCCCTTTGGCTGGACATTACCTGCCCTTTATGCCCACATTTGATGTCTTTTTTTTAAATGGTTGAGGTGCAAAAGGGTGACGCCGCATGTGGCGAATGCTCCGCCTACCTGTAGGTCAGGTGTGGTGGGTGAGGCCAGGTTGACCTCGTGGAAGCCCTCGAGCGTCTCGGCGTTGCTCTGACCGCCGCTGCAGGCCATAGCAGCTGCTCTCAGACATCATCCGCTCTGCAAACGGCAGACAAGACGTGTGGCAATCAAACATATTCTGCTTTACAACGTGCACAGCAACGAATCACAGGAGAACAGAGAGCCGGTCTGATGCCAGGGAGGCAGCAGCGAATCAGGTTTTCCTCAGTAAGAGAAGACATTGGCGTTCATCTATCCATGTGTTCATGATGCTGAAGTAAAAAAAAAATAAAATCAGGGTCAGACGTAAAGAAACCTGAAGAATTCAAACAAAAACAAATAAATGATAACTAAAATGGGCAAACTGCTTATTTTCAGCTTCAGAAAGCCAGCAGAAGCCGCTTGGAAGCAAAACTGATTGAGAGTTTTCCACGCTTTGTCTTCCGAGACCTAAGCGATGCAGCAGGCTTGGTTTAGGGTTTAGCTTGGGATGGAGCTGGGTAACATTCCCACCTGGATCTATCACCTCCGGTATCAAACGCTGGAAACCTTCCAGTGAAAGCCGCGCCTAATACCGATCTGTGTGTGGAAAGTTGAGTTTCCTCGTTCCCTCAAAGTAAAACTGCAAAGTTCAATTGAAAATCATCTTCAGAAAAAAAAAAAAAAAAAAAAAAAAACACGGAGCAAGAATTACATTTATAAAGCTGGATTTACGGGAAAGTTTGCTCCTGTTAGAAATTAATTAATGATAGCTTCATATTTTCTAGACCACCAGATTTCTCATTTCATTTTTAGCCAATTTTTACAGCAAGTTAAAATGAATGGACGGTGAGCATAAGAGACGGCGTAATACAGGGTTATGGAATAAACTCTAATTCCATTCATTTCCCATATTTAGTTTTTTCATATTCACCCAAACCTGGAAAAACCCTCAAACCAGATTCCACTTCCAGACTGAAGGAACCCCATAAAAACCCAAGAACTTCCTCACCATTTAACCAGAGAAGGTTTAGGGGGAACGGTGGCAGACCATAATAACTGAACCATCCCATGTTGTGTCTCCACGTTCATCCTGTGAGAGTTTTTCACAGAAAATAGCAGATTATCAAATCCAATTGTTGATCGGCTTATAACTGAAGCAAGATTTCCCATCAAGCTCAGAGGCTTTCTGCTACTGATGGACGCACAGACAAATATGTGAAATTTAAAGCTATTATGGACAAAAGGAAGCTTGTTCATCTGTGGTCATGAGTGGTGATGTTACCATAGTTCAGCTGTGGATGGAGAGACCAGGCAGGCTCTGGTTCCAGGTGAGTAGAAACAACCTGAAAAAGACACAAAGGCCACCAGTTAGGGCTGGGAGATATAATCTAAAGCATGTGCAGTAACGATATCTATTGCAATATCTTCTTTTCTTATCTTTATAAATGTCAAAATGACAGTTAAGGAAAATTCCCACTTTTCAGATGCATTCCATCAGGACAACTTTTAAAAATAAAGTTTAGAATGCCATTTAAAGAACATATTTTGTTCAAAATGCATAAAAAAATATTTAAAATCTTTTTCCCAAAAAAATGCAACACAAAAATCCTCACAACATAAAGATGAAGATATTTTAAATAAATTAAAAGCTAAATGATATAAAAGAAACACAAAGGTCAAAATTATATGCTTTCCTGGTTCCTTATTTATAAATGTTGTATCGCACAAAAATAAAGCTGCACATATCTGAATTAAAAATGCTTCAAGTTCAACAGGTCTTTCCCCCCCCATTAAATAGGAAAAATAAATTTTAAATTTTGCAATATGTAGTGTCAAGACGAACCCTGAACATAAGTATTTATCCCCCTTGATGACATCATCAAAATGCGCAATCGCAGTAGTTTGGTATAGTCAATATCTCTACCTTTGGCTAAATTTATATCATTTCTACCTTATACCTTTTGTAATCGCCCACCACTACCACCAGTTTCCCAGAGGAAACAAACATAAACACAGATAAATCCTCCTGAAGTGGCAGAAAGCCAAAGAATCCGGCTCCGGTCTGTCTCACTCCAGCTTTTACAACTTTAAGTGGTCGTCCGTCAGCAGCACGGCTAACTTATATATGTGCTGAGTCGTGACTTTTAGAAGAACACTTGATGGATGAAAGGGAAACGCAATCTGGACAGAGATGCGACCAGGTTTATTTCCTTTATTTTATCCAAAATCTTTGTAAGGAGCCAATTTGTTTTTAGAAAAGCCAATGAAAAGGAGCAGAAATTAGAGAGAGTAAGAACAGAAACAGCTCTGCTGCCCTGGGTTTCGCCTCACAGGCAGCAGAGCTGCGTCATGTGATTAATGGAGTTCATAAGTGCCGCATATTTCAGCCGTCTGGTGAACAAATATTTGGATAGACTCAGCTGTGCATCCATTAAGGCTTTCATTATCCTTACTCCACACACTCCTGTATTTTACATGCATTGCTACACTTATGGTGCATTGGGTTCTGCATGTGTTCAGGAGAAACAGTTCCTGAAAGATAAAAGGGAAACCGTTCATTTTATTTTTTATTTACCTTTTTTTATCCCTTTTTCTTTTTCCATTCTTTAGATTTTTCTCACTCCTTTTTTCCCTTCATTATTTTCTTTTTCCCTTCTTTTATCCCCATCTCTCTTTTTTTCCTTCTTTTATCCCCATCTCTCTTTTTTTCCTTCTCTCATCCCCATCTCTCTGTTTTTAATTCTCTCATCCCAATCTCTTTTTTCCCCCTTTTATCCCCATCTCGCTTTTTATCCCTTTTTATCCCCATCTCTCTTTTTTCCTTATTTTATCCCCTGCTCTCTTTTTTCCTTATTTTATCCCCTGATCTCTTTTTTCTTATTTTATCCCCTGCTCTCTTTTTTGCCTTATTTTATCCCCTGCTCTCTTTTTTCTTATTTTATCCCCTGCTCTCTTTTTTCCTTATTTTATCCCCTGATCTCTTTTTTCCTTATTTTATCCCCTGATCTCTTTTTGCTTATTTTATCCCCTGCTCTCTTTTTTCTTATTTTATCCCCTGCTCTCTTTTTTGCCTTATTTTATCCCCTGCTTTCTTTTTACTTATTTTATCCCCTGCTTTCTTTTTACTTATTTTATCCCCTGCTCTCTTTTTTGCCTTATTTTATCCCCTGCTCTCTTTTTTGCCTTATTTTATCCCCTGCTCTCTTTTTTGCCTTATTTTATCCCCTGCTCTCTTTTTTGCCTTATTTTATCCCCTGCTTTCTTTTTACTTATTTTATCCCCTGCTTTCTTTTTACTTATTTTATCCCCTGCTCTCTTTTTTGCCTTATTTTATCCCCTGCTCTCTTGTTTGCCTTATTTTATCCCCTGCTCTCTTTTTTGCCTTATTTTATCCCCTGCTTTCTTTTTACTTATTTTATCCCCTGCTCTCTTTTTTGCCTTATTTTATCCCCTGCTCTCTTTTTTGCCTTATTTTATCCCCATCTCTCTCTTTTTTCCCTTCTTTTATCCCCATCTCTCTTTTTTCCCTTCTTTTATCCCCATCTCTCTTTTTTTCCTTCTTTTATCCCCATCTCTCTTTTTTTCCTTCTCTCATCCCCATCTCTCTGTTTTTAATTCTCTCATCCCAATCTCTTTTTTCCCCCTTTTATCCCCATCTCTCTTTTTTCCTTATTTTATCCCCTGCTCTCTTTTTTCTTATTTTATCCCCTGCTCTCTTTTTTGCCTTATTTTATCCCCTGCTCTCTTTTTTGCCTTATTTTATCCCCTGCTTTCTTTTTACTTATTTTATCCCCTGCTTTCTTTTTACTTATTTTATCCCCTGCTCTCTTTTTTGCCTTATTTTATCCCCTGCTCTCTTTTTTGCCTTATTTTATCCCCTGCTCTCTTTTTTGCCTTATTTTATCCCCTGCTCTCTTTTTTGCCTTATTTTATCCCCTGCTTTCTTTTTACTTATTTTATCCCCTGCTCTCTTTTTTGCCTTATTTTATCCCCTGCTCTCTTTTTTGCCTTATTTTATCCCCATCTCTCTCTTTTTTCCCTTCTTTTATCCCCATCTCTCTTTTTTCCCTTCTTTTATCCCCATCTCTCTTTTTTTCCTTCTTTTATCCCCATCTCTCTTTTTTTCCTTCTCTCATCCCATCTCTCTTTTTTTCCTTCTCTCATCCCCATCTCTCTGTTTTTAATTCTCTCATCCCAATCTCTTTTTTCCCCCTTTTATCCCCATCTCTCTTTTTTCCTTATTTTATCCCCTGCTCTCTTTTTTCTTATTTTATCCCCTGCTCTCTTTTTTGCCTTATTTTATCCCCTGCTCTCTTTTTTGCCTTATTTTATCCCCTGCTCTCTTTTTTGCCTTATTTTATCCCCTGCTCTCTTTTTTGCCTTATTTTATCCCCTGCTCCCTTTTTTGCCTTATTTTATCCCCTGCTCTCTTTTTTCCTTATTTAACCCCTGCTCTCTTTTTTGCCTTATTTTATCCCCTGCTTTCTTTTTTCTTATTTTATCCCCTGCTCTCTTTTTTGCCTTATTTTATCCCCATCTCTCTTTTTTTCCTTCTTTTATCCCCATCTCTCTTTTTTCCCTTCTTTTATCCCCATCTCTCTTTTTTCCCTTCTTTTATCCCCATCTCTCTTTTTTCCCTTCTTTTATTCCCATCATCTCTTCAGTTTGGAAGCTTTTTTAATGAACTGAGGAAAAATAAGCTGGTAGCATCCAAAGAGGGAGAAAATTTAAAAAATTCGATATACCGATATATCACGATATTTTATGTCACAATATTGTATCGATAATCAAAAGCAATGTATTGATTTTTTTGTGTATTTGAATGGAACCATTAATGATGGGAGTTATTTTTGTAGTAAAATTAAAAGTATGACTGATAGTTTGTGGCTGTTTTTCACCTTCTTCGTTCCAGTGGATCGACTAGATCTAGTAATAAAAGTGGATGTGTTAAAGTATGAAACAGGTTGGAGTGTTTAGAATAATGTGGGGACAGTTTTTCTACAGTTAAATTGAGTTTTAAAAATCACAATATATAGTCTTACTTATAGTATTGCGATATATCGTATCGTCCCCCCGTATCGTGATGCATATCGCATCGCCAGATTTTTACCAATACACATCCCAAGACAATTCACAACAATCCATCTTTTTGCTGGATGGAGGTAACAGGAACAGACATTCGTCTCCGCAGAGATCATCTCCTGCTTATTCTGGGGGAATCACAGGTCAGTGGGTTCTGGGACTGTTTCTAGGTCCTCTTCCATTGGGGCGCCCAAAAACCTTCAAAGGGTCCCGAACCGAGGAGACGCAGCCCTCCTTCCAGAGCTCCTTATCCTACGGAGGAAAATCACTTCAGCTGTTTGTATCCAGGATCTAGTTCTTTGGGTTCATGATCCAAGGTTATGACTTTTCTTCTTCACCACAACAGACCGTTCTAGTTCAATAGTATTATGGGATGTATTCAGGTGAATTAAGCTAAACCGGAAACAATAGCAAGCACGTTTTTAAGGAGCTTTATGACAGCGCTGCTAGTACTGGGGGTGAAGGTCAAATTTATGACTAACTAAAATCAGAGTTTAATCATTCACGGAGTCCAACATGGGGCAGTAAAACTTTTTCCGGGAATGTTTTGGGATGTAATAGAAAAATAAACCACATTTCAGTTCACAGACACCGCTCCCTCCTGATGGACCCGGTGACTTTCTACCTGTACAGAGTGGGCGGGTCCCAGTATGTACACAAAGGCTGAACGAGATGACGGGAATAACAGGAAATGCCACGCCTATTGTCACGGCAAGCCTCCAGCTGGGAGCGTCACGGTTCGCTTCGGAAATGAACAACTCAAAAAAGGAAAAAGCAGGACGTGTCGTTGGGATTGCATCAGCCGCCAGGTCCGGATTTAATCTCAGAATTAGTGAAACAAACGAAATCAGAGTCTGAATGATTGCGGCAACTAAAATCTCTGCGATCACCTTTAAAACAACTTTAAAAACATAAATAAATCTAAAAGCAAAGACATATTCCAATATTATAAACTGAACATTAATATGGAGGAAATGCTTTAAATATTCTGCATTATTCTGGTACAAAATTATTTATTTTATTTTATTTTAAAGTGCTCACTTCTCAAAATTACTTCACGTAATCGAGCTACAAAACTGACATTTTTTTTAAAAAGTGAATCATTTATTGTAAAGAACCGAATCGGCCAAGTTATGCCAATAAAAAATGTGTAACAACCCAGAATAAAGCAATGATTGCAAATCTCCCGAAATAATAGAAAAATACATTTTTATTCTAAAAAAAAAAACAGCTTTGGCAGAAATAAAAAATAATCGTAATGATAGTACTAAAAATAAATAAATAATTCTTTTATTATTTGAATAACATTATTTAAAAATTAAAAATAAATGACATAATAAAAAAATAATAAAAATTATTCAAGATAAATAGGTTATAATACATAAAATAATTTAGATTAAATAAAAAAATCATAGGATTTAAAATCTTTAAATCTGGATAATCATTAAGTTCAAATTTGCATCTTTTTCGTGTAAATATCTTCCCGACAATGAGTAATTATTTTATATATTTATTAAATTATTCTAAGTGGATTTCAACTGATCTTATTTTTAGATCGGTTGGTCTTGCCCAGGGGCACGTCGACATGCACATGGAATTGAACCTACAACCTTCCAATTACTAGCCAACTACTCTATCCACTGAGCCAGTCACAATTTAAATACGGAAATCTAACAATCGGCAGCTTTGTAAAGCAGCTCCATGATGCCAAAACCTGTGTAAACACACACAGAGGGATACATCAGCATTAGGGCATGGCGATATGGCCTCAAATCCATATTGCGATATAATCTAAAGCATGTGCGGTAACAATGTCTATTGCGATATATTTTTTTCTTTATATATATGTCAACATGACGAACATTCTCTTTTTCCAGATGTATTGCAGAAGAACGAAGACTTCAAATAAAAGCTTAGAATGCCATTTAAAGAACATGTATTGTGCAAAATGTATTTTTTTTAAATATTCAAATCTTTGCCCCCCCCAAAAAAATACAAAACAAAAATTCTCAAAACATAAAGATGTAGATATTTAAAATAAATTAAAAGCTAAATGTAATAAAAAAAAAAAACTAAGTTCAAAATTGTCCACTTTCCTGGTTACTTATTTATAAATGAAATATCGCACAAAAATAAACCTGCACATATTTGAATTTAAAATGCTTCCCGTTAAATGTAAAACAAATTTTAAACTTGCATTCGGTAGTGTAAAGACGAACACTGAACATCAGAATTTATCCTCCTTGACACAGGTTAATGACATCATCAAAATGCGCAATCGCGGTGGGGCAGGTATAGTCAAAATCTCTACCTTTGTCTAAATTTATATAATTTCTACCTTGTATCTTTCACTAGATCAGCATCCATGACGGTGACACGCAGAGAGACACGTTGACATCTCAGGTGAAACACCACCTGTCTAAAAGCGACCAATTGCTGATCTCCCTTTGGCCCGTCTCCATGGAGACCAGCCCTGGAAAGCCTGCCGTAACCAGAGACGCCGCGGGATGCTGATCACTCACAGATCCAGTTACTCCGGCCACCCGTTTCATCCCAAACAGTTCAAACGTTTACACCCTCGTGGAGGCGCGAGCAGCTTTCCATCTATGCACACCACCCACAACATTATGACCACAAACAGCCGCAGGCAGCGAGGGAACATTGTGTCCTTGAAGCAGTAGGGAAAAAATGGGACGAGTTCCCGACCAGAAATACATCCAATGTGTTACCATGGGGAATGGTGTGCAGCATTGGTCCTATCTGACCAGAAAACCTTCCTCCACATGTTTGCTGCCCCCTACAGGGCTATAGTTTTAGTTGTGGATCTCTGCAGCTCCTCCAGAGTTCCCACAAGCCTCTCGGCTGCTTCTCTGAATAATACTGCCTACCGAATAGGAGGTCTGAAGTTCGTCTCGATCCTCTCTCCACGTTCAGACGATTGAACGGAGCCCTGGGAGATGTTTAAAGAACGTTCTGCCTGACCCGTCTACTGGGTTCCTTGGTCTCCATGAGGCTGAATGAATCAACCACCCTGGTTTAAGCTGGTTTAACCCAATCGGTGGATTTAGTCAGGCTTGTGTTACTGAAACGTCACAGACAGGTGTTGTTTAGCACCAGAAACTCACCTGTTTCAGGGAGCAGCTAGCAGCCCAGCTCTGAAGTCAGCTTCTGATTCAGTAAAGGGCTATTTCACCCCTTCTTCCTTTTTCTTTTTAAACAAACCTGAACCACCTTCAAAATGTTAAAAAACACAGACTGTTTCAAATTTGGCCATTTTAAACATTTAAATGCAAGCTTGAACAGTTTATGGAATATATTTTTATAAAGTTAGCCCTTTTTTGGGGGTCGATTTAAGGTACCAATGCAGCCTTATAGTGCCGTCTGGTTCTGTTGGAGGTTTCTTCCTGTTAAAGGGGAGTTTTTCCTCTCCACTGTCGCTACATGCTTGCTCAGTATGAGGGATTGCTGAAGGATTGCTGTGGTTGGAAAGTCTGCCCAACCTCACGCCAATGACTGACGCAATCTGCTGGGATTCCTTAAATAGGAAACTTTTTAACTGATTGGAATGTTTGTATGAATGTATTGAAATGACTTCTTGTTAAGTGCCTTGAGATGACATTTGTTGTGAATTGGCGCTATATAAATAAACTGAATTGAATTGAAATTGTTGTCATAACTATAATAAAAGGTTTCGATGATCGCTTGATGTATTTTAAAGAATGTTTAATCAGTGTTAAATAATCCAGATCATGTTTGATTATTTTAATTTAATTAAATGTGGAGCTACAGCAGAATTACAGCAAGAAAATGGGTGAAATAGCCCTTTACTGAGATGCTATGAATCATATGCTAACTTTTACGAGCTAACAGGCTATTAGCGGCGGATGTTGGAGAGCTAACCGGTGTTACGTGACACCGAATATGCATCAAACATAAACGGGAGCAGACTGTCCACGACAGACATGCTAAACACACAGGAAAACAGCCGTGTGTTCACTTCATTTAGGGGGGAAACGATGATGTCCGATAATGAGCGCATCCGGCGTAATAACCCATCAGCGAGCTCAGCGGGCTACATTATTGTCTTCAACCGGGCCGCACGACAACACATCCCCGATAAGCGGTAAAGACAGCCGATGACTCACCGTGAGGACAGCAGCCGAGTCGGTGGGTCTGCCTACCGGTAAGCCTACCGGAACAACCCAACAAACAAACAAACAAACAAAAACACCGGAGCGGCTGCTGACGCAAAGCCTTACGGGAGATGCGTTTGAAGACGGCTGGGAAAATAGACGATCAACACTTCCGGTTGCGGTCTGACGTCTGACTGGACACTACTACACTCCTGTGTTGGGTGTTATGAAGCGCAGTCATTCATACACAGGTCCAAAAGTACCACCAATCAATGAATAATCGTAATAATTTCTTACCTAATGTTTTCCTGAATAATAACTGAAAAAAATATATTATTTGTTGTGTTTAATTATTGCAACTTTTTATGAAAAAGGATTGGGGAACTGGGGAAAAAAAGATTTCTGGCATTAATCTAAAGGCTCGCACACACTACGGGATTCTTCAAACCTTCACAGATTCAGAGACCACACACTAGAAGATAACAAAAAACAGATCGTACAAGATCTCTCTGTGCTGATCTTATAGTGTGTGGTGTGCACTACGGAACACACTATAAGATTCTTTAGGAGAGGATCAGCTTCTTCACGCTCAATATTCAAAATCTTGCATATTCAAACGTGACTTCAGTATATATATATATATATATATATATATATATATATATATATATATATATATATATATATATATATATATATATATATAATATATATATATATATATAAAACACAAGATAACTGATATTAAAATGCCAAGCTATTTGATCACTTGCTATTTCAGTCCATGTCTTCTCTTTGCCCGTCCTGTTGTGGTCGTTTTTGGACGAAATGTTATATAGACATTCCTGCTGTTGCCACAAATCAACCAGTTGGTCTTCCAGTTCGGAAGTCCAAGAGATTTTTTTTTTTGCCGGCGGCTGGGTTGCCAACTCCCAGCAAAAAAAATAAGGAACCCCCCCCCCCCCTCCGCCTCATAAAGCTTAATCGACCGAATCAATTTTAATTTAATGCACTTGCTAAACAAATGCACAGAAATCAATTATTCTTCTATAATAATTAAATAGATTCAACATCTTTCTTTGACAGAACTGCAGACTGCACAGATGGTCCCTTCCCGAAGGAAAAAGTACTATAGCTTACTAGGATATATACTGTATTAGACTTAATATTTACTATATATGATAAAGGATTTATGGCCACTAAATCCAATTGGTTGTAAGATTCAGATAATTATTTATTAAAAGCTAGGAATTTTAAATGAGAATAAGAAAGAAATGTATGATAATTCCTTGTTAATACCCTACCTGGCCCCCTGGCAACACTTTGCTAGAGCCGCCCCTGCACAGTTACCAGCTGTCAGCTACATAAAAGGATCCTGGTGTCATTTGTCTCTCAGAAACAGTTTATAACTTCTCCATCATCACCTGTTCAGCTCTGATGACTCATTACGAACATCTCCTGGTTTCATCTTCATGTCTCCATCTCACCACATATCCAAACTGATATGACCAGCAGCTTTTACGGTTGTGGCTCCAGCAAACATCAGCTGATACTAGAAAGTCATATTAAAACAGTTCTAACAGGTTATTAAAGGTGCTGCTGTTGGTCAGCGCGACATTCGCTGGTTTCCTCTTTCTAGCACAAAGTGGGCGATGAGCAAACAAGAGAGACGGGACTGGTGACAGAAAAGCCGATCATTGATCAGTTTCATGATTTAAGGAGCAACAGGAGAGGGAGGGGCAGAGAGTGAGAGAAGATGAAGCAGCTGTGCAGCGTAAAGACACAGAATAACTCCACCTTTGTGTCTTTTTATTCCATTGTAGCTGAAGTACGGGACAAACCGCGTTCCTTCTCACCTCAATACGGAACGCATAATATTTTCTCTGAATACGGAATGATTCCGTTTTTTACGGGACGGTTGGCAACCCAACCAGCGGCATGGTTTTTGTTTGTTTTTACTTCCTCCTCTGTCAGTCAGCTTGCGTCTTTATGGGCTTTGGTTCCGATACATGTTTACGGTGTGTACTGTGCGTGCTCGGCATTCCACACACTTCAGGATTTCTAGTCGCAAATATTGAACATGTTCGTTTTTTACTTTCTCTCCTTCCGAGCGGGTCTGACCGGAAAAAATCCCTCTTAACACACACCACAGGAAAATCAGACACAATGTTGTTTGCAGACACCCGACAATCGGGCCTTTGCTGGCTTTGATCGTAAAGGGGTGATCGGGACAAAAAATGGCCTGATTGTCCTGTAGTGTGCCCCAGCCTTAAGGATTCTGATTTTAGAACACTGGCTTTAATCTAAGAATTCTGGTTTAAATCTTAGAATTCCGGCTTTAATCTAAGAATTCTGGTTTAAATCTTAGAATTCCGGCTTTAATCTAAGAATTCTGGTTTAAATCTTAGAATTCTGGCTTTAATCTAAGAATTCTGGTTTAAATCTTAGAATTCCGGCTTTAATCTAAGAATTCTGGTTTAAATCTTAGAATTCCGGCTTTAATCTAAGAATTCTGGTTTAAATCTTAGAATTCCGGCTTTAATCTAAGAATTCGGATTTAAATCTTAGAATTCTGGCTTTAATCTAAGAATTCTGGTTTAAATCTTAGAATTCCGGCTTTAATCTAAGAATTCTGGTTTAAATCTTAGAATTCCGGCTTTAATCTAAGAATTCTGATTTAAATCTTAGAATTCCGGCTTTAATCTAAGAATTCTGGTTTAAATCTTAGAATTCTGGCTTTAATCTAAGAATTCGGATTTAAATCTTAGAATTCCGGCTTTAATCTAAGAATTCTGGTTTAAATCTTAGAATTCCGGCTTTAATCTAAGAATTCTGATTTAAATCTTAGAATTCCGGCTTTAATCTAAGAATTCTGGTTTAAATCTTAGAATTCTGGCTTTAATCTAAGAATTCTGGTTTGAATCTTAGAATTCCGGCTTTAATCTAAGAATTCTGATTTCAATTTTAGAATTCTGGCTTTAATCTAAGAATTCTGGTTTAAATCTTAGAATTCCGGCTTTAATCTAAGAATTCTGATTTCAATTTTAGAATTCTGGCTTTAATCTAAGAATTCTGGTTTAAATCTTAGAATTCTAGCTTTAATCTAAGAATTCTGATTTCAATTTTAGAATTCTGGCTTTAATCTAAGAATTCGGATTTAAATCTTAGAATTCCGGCTTTAATCTAAGAATTCTGGTTTAAATCTTAGAATTCTGGCTTTAATCTAAGAATTCTGGTTTAAATCTTAGAATTCCGGCTTTAATCTAAGAATTCTGATTTAAATCTTAGAATTCCGGCTTTAATCTAAGAATTCTGGTTTAAATCTTAGAATTCCGGCTTTAATCTAAGAATTCTGGTTTAAATCTTAGAATTCTGGCTTTAATCTAAGAATTCTGATTTAAATCTTAGAATTCCGGCTTTAATCTAAGAATTCTGGTTTAAATCTTAGAATTCCGGCTTTAATCTAAGAATTCTGATTTAAATCTTAGAATTCTGGCTTTAATCTAAGAATTCTGGTTTAAATCTTAGAATTCCGGCTTTAATCTAAGAATTCTGGTTTAAATCTTAGAATTCCGGCTTTAATCTAAGAATTCTGAATTAAATCTTAGAATTCTGGCTTTAATCTAAGAATTCTGATTTAAATTTTAGAATTCTGGCTTTAATCTAAGAATTCTGATTAAAATCGTAGAATTCTAGCTTTAATCTAAGAACTTTGATTTAAATTTTAAAACTCTGGCTTTAATCTAAGAATTCTGATTTAAATCTCAGAATTCTGGCTTTAATCTAAGAATTCTGGTTTAAATCTTAGAATTCCGGCTTTAATCTAAGAATTCTGGTTTAAATCTTAGAATTCTGGCTTTAATCTAAGAATTCTGGTTTAAATCTTAGAATTCCGGCTTTAATCTAAGAATTCTGGTTTAAATCTTAGAATTCCGGCTTTAATCTAAGAATTCTGATTTAAATCTTAGAATTCCGGCTTTAATCTAAGAATTCTGGTTTAAATCTTAGAATTCTGGCTTTAATCTAAGAATTCGGATTTAAATCTTAGAATTCCGGCTTTAATCTAAGAATTCTGGTTTAAATCTTAGAATTCCGGCTTTAATCTAAGAATTCTGATTTAAATCTTAGAATTCCGGCTTTAATCTAAGAATTCTGGTTTAAATCTTAGAATTCTGGCTTTAATCTAAGAATTCTGGTTTGAATCTTAGAATTCCGGCTTTAATCTAAGAATTCTGATTTCAATTTTAGAATTCTGGCTTTAATCTAAGAATTCTGGTTTAAATCTTAGAATTCCGGCTTTAATCTAAGAATTCTGATTTCAATTTTAGAATTCTGGCTTTAATCTAAGAATTCTGGTTTAAATCTTAGAATTCTAGCTTTAATCTAAGAATTCTGATTTCAATTTTAGAATTCTGGCTTTAATCTAAGAATTCGGATTTAAATCTTAGAATTCCGGCTTTAATCTAAGAATTCTGGTTTAAATCTTAGAATTCTGGCTTTAATCTAAGAATTCTGGTTTAAATCTTAGAATTCCGGCTTTAATCTAAGAATTCTGATTTAAATCTTAGAATTCCGGCTTTAATCTAAGAATTCTGGTTTAAATCTTAGAATTCCGGCTTTAATCTAAGAATTCTGGTTTAAATCTTAGAATTCTGGCTTTAATCTAAGAATTCTGATTTAAATCTTAGAATTCCGGCTTTAATCTAAGAATTCGGATTTAAATCTTAGAATTCTGGCTTTAATCTAAGAATTCTGGTTTAAATCTTAGAATTCCGGCTTTAATCTAAGAATTCTGGTTTAAATCTTAGAATTCCGGCTTTAATCTAAGAATTCTGATTTAAATCTTAGAATTCCGGCTTTAATCTAAGAATTCTGAATTAAATCTTAGAATTCTGGCTTTAATCTAAGAATTCTGATTTAAATTTTAGAATTCTGGCTTTAATCTAAGAATTCTGATTAAAATCGTAGAATTCTAGCTTTAATCTAAGAACTTTGATTTAAATTTTAAAACTCTGGCTTTAATCTAAGAATTCTGATTTAAATCTCAGAATTCTGGCTTTAATCTAAGAACTTTGATTTAAATTTTAAAACTCTGGCTTTAATCTAAGAATTCTGACTTAAATCTCAGAATTCTGGCTTTAATCTAAGAACTTTGATTTAAATTTTAGAATTCTGGCTTTAATCTAAGAATTCTGATTTAAATTTTGGAATTCGGGCTTTAATCTGATCATTCCGACTTTACTTGGAATTCTGATTTTAATCTCAGAACTCAGACTTTAATCTCAGAATTCTGTCTTTGATCTAAGAAATCTGTCTTTAATCTCAACATTCTGACTTTTTCTTGAAATTCTGCCTTTAATCTTAGAACTCAGCCTTTAATATCAGAATTCTGATTTAAATCTCAGGATTCTGTCTTTAATCTAAGAATTCTCTTTTTAATCTCAACATTCTGACTTTTTCTTGAAATTCTGATTTTAATCTTAGAACTCAGCCTTTAATATCAGAATACTGATTTAAATCTCAGAATTCTGGCTTTAATCCGAACATGCCGACGTTTTCTTGGAATTCTGCCTTTAATCTCAGAATTCTGGCTTTAATCTGAACATTCCGACTTTTCTTGGAATTCTGCCTTTTTTTTAGAACTCAGACTTAAATCTAAGAATTCTGTCTTTAATCTCAACATTCTGACTTTTTCTTGGAATTCTGCCTTTAATCTCACAACTCAGACTTTAATCTAAGAATTCTGGCTTTAATCTAAGAATTCTGATATTAATTTTAAAATTCCGGCTTTAATCTAAGAATTCTGTCTTTAATCTAAGAATTTTGATATTAATTTTAAAATTCCGTCTTTAATCTAAGAATTTTGATTTAAATCTAAGAATTCGGTCTTTAATCTCAACATTCTCACTTTTTCTTGGAATTCTGCCTTTAATCTCAGAACTCAGACTCTAATCTAAGAATTCTGATTTAAATCTCAGAATTTTGGCTTTAATCTAAAAATTCTGACTTTAATCTAAGAATTCTGATTTAAATCTCTAATAAATTTAATTCGGTCTTTAATCTCAACATTCTGACATTTTCTTGGAATTCTGCCTTTAATCCCAGAACTCAGACTTTAATCTAACAATTCGGATTTAATCTCAAAATTCTCATTTTTTTCCACCCGATTCGAATGTTATCAACCTTTAAATGGCCGTTATTAGCGGTCATCACTCCCATACAATAGCTTCAGAATGTGCCTTTTCTACCTCCTAGCAGGCTAGAAGGTACGCATCTACCATTCTAAAGGTCTTTGCACACCGGGTCTGATGCGAATAAACTCAGACTTTAATCTCAGGTTTCTGCCTTTAATCTCAGAACTCAGACTTTAATCTCAGAATACTGATTTAAATTTAAAAATTCCGGCTTTAATCTAAGAATTTTGATTTAAATCTAAGAATTCTGTCTTTAATCTGAACATTCTCACTTTTCTTGGAATTCTCCCTTTAATCTCAGAACTCAGACTCTAATCTAAGAATTCTGATTTAAATCTCAGAATTTTGGCTTTAATCTAAAAATTCTGACTTTAATCTAAAAATTCTGATTTAAATCTCTAAGAAATTTAATTCGGTTTTTAATCTCAACATTCTGACATTTTCTTGGAATTCTGCCTTTAATCTCAGAATTCAGGCTTTAATCCCATATTCGGAGTGTAAAACATCTCTTAAATCCGACATGTTGCTCCAAAAGTTAGTTTTCCTCTTGCACAACTCGCATGTCATTGTTACTGGTTGCTCCTAGATGCCCATCTGTATTAAAGTCAGAATTCTCAAATTAAAGACGGAATACCTTTCGTTTAGCAGGCCTAACCCTCTTCATTAACATTTAAATATTTATCAATACATGTATTTAAACATTAATTTCATTCTGAGATAAATCTATTTATCACTTTAATGTAGCATTGATCACATTACCATGAGAAGTTATCCTCAAACAGCCATTTTTAAAATCATTGCATGTTTGAGGAGATATCAAGTCAAATATTCAGATTTCTTCCTCTTTCCCGACTTCAGGGTGAATAATTATGTTGGACATATAGGAGGGTACTAAGCTTCTAATCGTAGTAATAATTATTATTTTGTTGCTCTTATTTGTTTTTTAACCAGCAGATTTCCTTTCAAATTTATCTGGTCCCACCAGCAGAGGGCGTCAAAGTTCTAAATTTATTTAATTTGGCAAGCAGATTAAAAACCCATGGGAAAACATACAGCAATGGGGAAAAGGTGCAAAGGATTTGGCATAAAAACGTTTATATTTTATGGGAAAAATAAAAAAAATGAATTTACATTAAAGAAAATTAGATTAAATAAACGGGTTAGACCAGTTCAAGGCACCAGTAACGCAAAGCCATTTCTTGGCTGAGATCTTCGCCATAAACTTCAAGGATTTGAGATGTGACTAAAATATTTAATAAAACAATAACACATTTCTATGTGTTTGTAATTGTGCAATATGTTGGGTTTTTTTTTTGCTAGATTTTGTTTGTTTGAACAGACACAGAATATGACAAAAAAAGACAAAGCAGCTACATTTACCTCTGAAAATATCTTAGACAACACATTTTAACATGATTTTAGCTATATCACCTAAACAATATTTTGTTTCTTCATTTTATCTTGTCAATTGTGTGAAACGCTTTAGCTATATCGTCCTGTTTTCACTAAATTTAGTAAAAGATCATTGTACATGTTTTCAGTAAGTCATCATGGTTGTTAGGAATAGGGATAGAGAGGAAAGTAGAAGGATTTTATCCCTGAAATAATAAATAAATACATATTTATATGCATCATTAAGCCAAAACATTCATAATTTCCCTGGTAGATTTAGATTCTGGAGTCCAGTCTTTAAAGATTAGGGATTATTGTTTCCTTTCAGAATCAAATTTCTTTATTGAATGAACATATATTTAGATCTAAATCCATTAGAAGGAATGATTTCAGGCTTAAGTGTATGAAACGGATGGAGACGAGTGTCAGGGGTGACTTAGGACAGAAATATAACTAAAATAATCTGCTCCCACAATCTCACTCTGCAGCTGAAGCTTCGTTTTATGTTATGAAAGGAAAGAATTCCTGTGTTTTGGTTTCATTCGGAGCAAAACTTGAATGTCCGACTACCTCTGAACCCATCCCAGAGAAACTGAGGAGTGACTGAAATAACTTTCCACTGTGTCACAGTCACGTCCCAAGAACACCTGAATGAAACCACACACACCTACCCTTCAGTGGGTGGAGTTTCTTCATGGTTTAAGATGATGTGACACAGGGAGCTCACAGAGAGCACAGTAAGATCTACTGGAGGGATTAACGTTCCTGCAGCTGGTTTTATTATGACTGTTCTGTGGACCTGTGGGGTGAGTTTTCACTTACTTCTTACTGGAATAAAATAAAATTATTCCAAAATTACTTTTCCAAGATTATTCCCGAAGAAGTCTTTATATGTTTGCTTATTTGACATTTTTACTTGCATATTTTCGCTGTTTCTGTCTTACTGTGGTAGGAACAAATACTAAGAACCAAATAGAACAATTTGATTGTAAATTTGTGACAAACTTGTTTAAAATCAACATTTTGAGAAATATTTTCAAAACAGAATCATTTGTTTTGTTTGTATTTTTCATCTAAAATATGTAGTTTATTTATGTAACTATTTTTGGACACATGAGTGGGATCCTAAACCTTTAAAACCAAAAGTATCTTAGCCAAAAAAAAAAAAGTTAAACTTATTTTCATTCCTTTTAAGTACTTTTCATTTGAATACATTTGGAAGATGAATTGAGTTGAAATGATTTTTTACTGATAAATATTTTTTCAACTCAGATCATGTCAGTCAGGGCAACGTAACCTGCAGAGGTCTACTTAAAAAAAAAAAAAGATTTATTATTCAGTAGAGGTTTTAAGAGAACTTAGATCAACCAAAACATATGAAACCCGCTGATAAGATGGGTAAAAATCATCAATGTTTTTTGTAACATTTTTTTGATCGCTCGTTTGATTTGTTTTTCTACTGGCTCTAAACAGCTATAATCTGCTTTATAAGTGGATAAATATCAACCCTAATGAGCCGAGACTGGAACTATTTCCACTGTGATAATGTTCACATTTGAGCTGCAGTCACTCAATCCACTTTGCCCTCAAACTGCATGAAAGCACTTTGTTTCTCCGGAAGTTTGCCTCGGTGACAGACAGGAATGTCTCAGAGGAACCCGCTGGTTTCGGCCCCCATTAGGAGCCTGTTCTGCTGTCACCTGTTGTGGGTTAACCTGTCCGTCAGGTGTGCCTCTCTGCTGGGATGCGGAGCAGGAAACATCAGACAGGAAGTTTCCAAACGTTCCGAGCGTTTGTGACAGAAAAACTGCACTTTGCACATTTATGCAACAGAGACTGATACAGATTTTACCTGCAGAGATAAGCTTATAAATCCCTGAGGACTGTTAAAGATTAAACCTGCAGGTTCCAACCTTTTACCAACAGTAGCTACGATGAGGAGATATTTCTCTTTTAAATGTCCCTCATGTCCTTTTCTACATGTTAAAAATACATGGATTCGGATATTTATATTTAAGACCTATAAATGTTAAAAGTACTCCGTATTTGTATTACAAAAGAAAAGCGCTATAATTTTATAGTCTTTTTAACATGGTGTAGTCTATCATAAATGTTAATTTGATTGCAATCAGTTATAACTCTTCACAGCTCTTTTAAATGTTCTTTAGACTGGCTAACAGTAACAATATAGCATAAAACAATAACGATTGTTAACAATAAGCAGCATTTTTAGACTATTCTTACATTTAGTTTAACCTCATAACATCCTATTCCTTCTCCCGTTGCTACAGAATCACGCAGTAAAGAAGATTCGATGATCCTTTAAAAGAAAACAAAACCACCGTTCTGGTTTTATCCTCATTAAAGCCACACAAAGAGCCAGAAGAAGACCAAATGCCAACTGACCTTTAACCCTCTTCAAAATGGATGTCCGCCTGCAGGGCAACTCTCACCTCCACTACGGGGTCAACGGCGGCGCCAGTCGAAACTCTGGCCCTGGAGTGAGTACTTCACTGTATGTCTTTGCAGGGGGTAAGACTGATTTCACAAAAAACAAACAAACAAAAAAACAGTAGAAGAAGAACTCTGCCTTTAAGTTTGCTAACAGCTAGCAAAAAAAAAAAAAAAAAAGTTTGTTAGCTTAACAAAAAAGAAGAAAACAACAACATGAACATAATGAGATGTTTACAGACTAAATGGTTTGTCTCAGATTCTCTGCAGTAAAAAATAAATAACCTTTTCAGGACATACAGTTAATCTCTTGATTTTTTTTTTAGGGAAATCCATGTTTTATTTTTAATCTTTAGCTTAGCTTACTTTTTGGCGAGTTAACCTACAAAGTGCTTCAAATCTTCCACACCCCATTTTTTCAATAGCTTAGGTGCTTAAAGCCTAGTTTATCTTTCTCCGTCAGCAAGTTTGCACCCACACATGAAAACGTGTTGAGGAGACATTTTCCTTTTATACTTCGCCGATGGTGTGTCAAGACAGCAGGGGGCGCTGACTTTTTCTGGCGGGTCTGCCTACCATTGCAGTGACTCTGGTCGATGACAGTTTCTTTACTTCAGCGCACGCTCAAGGAGCAATGGCCGACAGAGAGCGAGTTTTGATTGAGCTGGAAAGCTTTTTACTAGAAGTTCTGCTCATTGAATCCTCTAAAAATGCTTGCAAACAAACAAACACAGCGTCTGTTTTGTTGTTCTCTACACATCCTGGTGTTCAAAATCACCCAAAAGACCAGATTATATAAACTGGCCTTGCAATATAAAACATCTAGAGCTCAAAAGCTGCATTGATTACTAGTTACATCGACGATAGAGCACCGTTCTGGTGAAATGATCTTGGGCTGACCAATCACAGACGTTGCTTTACTTAAAAATTGGGCTCTACTCCGTCCGTCGTTGCGTGCCTCTCGGAGAACCCTTGTGTCGACGGATCAAGTCTAGTTTATGCTTCTCCGCCTGCGGATGTGCGGAGACACACAACGCCATCATCCGTTGACACAAGGGCTCTCAGACGGCCACGCAGCGGCGGACACTTTCATGCAACCCAAAAAGCTTTAAAAACTTATTTTTGAACAGCCTATAACCTTGACCTTGTTGGTATCACTTTAACGGTTTCCTTTTCTGTAAATGGTGCCCAAAATAGGAGTTCTGCTCACTGCCTTGCAGTCTTTCACATAGAGCTTGGCTTGATTTAATTGCATTGAAGCTGGGGCAAAACCGGATAAGGATCTGATAGATCACCAGAACTTTTTAAACTCAGTTTATCAGATGAACAACTGAAATGTCAAACTGTGTTTAACCTTGATAGTGTTCTGTGTTTACACAATGCAACCAGCAAACAGAGACTCTGGGAAATCATACCAGCTTAACGACTAATACCCTTTGTTTGCCTTTCGGAATGATATTCATTATCAACAAGCAAAAGAGTCAAACCAGTTGAGCTGCAGTTTTCTGTTTCCTGAGCCACTTCCCTACAATAGCCATCATTCATTCCAGCTGAAACCAGCAGGCCGGTGTTTATCTCGCACTGGTTTCAGCTGAGTGTTGCTGCAGGTTTCTTTGTGTGTCCATATCTTTAAAGCAAAACAAAGAGTGCAGTCATCTAGTTGGGGTGGTTTTCAAAACCCTGATGTCAGCAACAAACCATGTTTGCATACTCATCCATGCTAAACTTAAGGTTGTTGGTCATCCATGTGATTGTCAGTTGCTAGCTTTACCTAAACTAGTGGTCTTCGCTCACTTTCCTTATGGTACACACCCATAAGAAGGAGGTACATCTCTCTATGCGTTGGCATCCAGAAGCTGGTCAATAATAATAAGGTTTTAAATGGACGCATTTAAAGCTGAAGCATTAAAACAAATCATGCATTGCTTGGATGTTAGATTTTCTGAGTTTAGTCAGCATCATCCAACATGGCTGCCGTACATGGCAAAAGTTGCGGCTAACTGGCTATGCAGAGGTATTTGCCTAAGATTTCAGATGATTAATCCGATTTTATGATTTGACAAATATGACCCTAGTAAATAAGGCTACCTAATGTTCCTCTTTGCAGAACCGTGTTTAGTTTAGCCACATTCAAGGGTTTTCCAGGAGTATTGGCCCATTTACGGTAATTCCAAAACCCTAAAATCAGATTTAGACAAGGTCAGACATTCTCCTTCAGAATCTTCTACTAGAGGGCAGAATTCATTGTTTCTCTATTGTGTAAAATTGTTCAGATCCTGAAGCAACAAAGATTTGGGAATGACCATCAACCTACCAGCACCATGTTTGACCGTCGTGATGTCCATTTTCCAAAATGTTGTTTTACACCAAATATAACTGGAGCAGCACCTTCCAAAAAGCTCCACATTTGTCCCGTCTCACTCAATGTTTTCTGACAAATGTGAAATGGGCCTTTGTGCTCTTTTGGGTCAGCAGTGGTTTGCTCAGTCTCTTTGTCGTTGAATCATTAACTTAATTGAGGCATGTGGGGCTTTAGATTGGTTCTGGATGAATTGGATGAATCAATAACATGGCCTTGGAGTGATTTTGGTTTGTGTACCACTCCTGGGAAGGTACACCACTTCCATGATTTCTCCATTTGTGGATAATGGCCGTCACTGTGGTTCTCTGGATACCCCAAAACGTTAGAAATACCTTTGTAACCCTTTCCAGACTGATAAGACGTCAACAACCTTGTTTGCCATCTGTATTTCTTTAGATTGGCGCAAGATGTCTTGCATTTTACACCTTTTGCATACTTCCTGTTACACAGGTTCCATTGACAATCTTTTACAGAACTGTATATAACTATATTTTAGCAGTTCAAACTGTTTCCAGTACCAGAAAACTCAGTTTCTTTAGAGTTAGTTTAGTAGAAATTGATTATTTTATTTTATCGATTAAAGTAGTTAACACCACAACAATTAGCAAGTCCTACTGGTTTTCTGAGCAGCAACTATAACATGCTCAACTTGGGTAACGTCATTCCCACCTCTGATTTCTGAGACATATCAGCTCTCCTTTCACCTACACCTCATTTTAGTTGCATTGCACATTGTCATGGGGTATTACATATTCATCACAACCATGTGGGTTATGATTAAATAGGTGGAGTATATCCACTCTGGGACTAAAAATGAATCTGTAATCATAGAGTTTTGCTGCTGAGTGTCTTGTAAGGTTGCTCAGTGGCAGCTCTGTTTGAAGCACTGATTTTCTAATAAGGAGAATGGATTTCAGTTAGATGTAGGATGGAAAAAATAGTATGGAAGTTTAAGGAAGAGAAATGTTTAGGTCAGATCTCCAAAGAAAACGGTTGCAAAAGATATTCAATACTCCTTAATGGCTAGCAGAAGAGGGTCAGTGACAGATGTCTTGGTTAAAACAATGTCTTTATTTGGTACAAAAACAACTTTCTCAATTTTCTTTTATTGTTTTGTCCACTACAGGGAGACAATACTCTGCAGTTTCTGAGCCGAGAGGAACAGGAGTGCCTCCAGTTCTTTGAGGAAACCATTGAGTCTTTGGAGGAGGGTCTAGATGAGGAACAGCAAAGGCTCAGGCAGAGGAGACACCCTGAACTCAACAGTCGGCCTGTTGAACAGGTTGATAGACCACCAAGCCTGGCTCCGAACCGTGATATAATTGACCTGGTCCACTCAGAACAAGACTTGGTGCATGCTAGAGAACCAATCTTTAGCCCCACCCATCCAGGTACCCATCACTGGCTCTTGTATTGATTCTAGAAGTGTGTTTCATGTATATCTGTTGTTCATGACTAAACTAAGTATTTAACCTCGTTACATCCAGATTTTCACCACATTCTGCACACTCCTGAAAGCAACTTTGAGACAAGGCCAAGGCATGACAGCTTGCCTTCAGAGTATAACCCTCCTTTACGAAGGACAAGCTTTGGGCCTACAGACAGCCATTCCTCCTACCACCCGCCAGGCAGTGTCCCTACTCCAGTTTTGATTGCCCAGAAGATAGCGGAGAACCAGGGAGATGGAACTTCAAACTTGCACCCTTCGTCTTTACTCCGTCGTCTTAGCATGGAGTCGGAAAAAACACCAAGAGACAGATCAAATACTTCTTTGAAACATGGTCCTCCGACCTCAACAAAGCCAACTTACTATCCACCAAACATCAATGTGATTCATTGTGGAAAGGAGCACCAAACTCCAGTAGCTAATGTAAACATACATGAGCGACAAGAGCAGATGTTGGCAAACCTGGCAGGTACTTCCCACCATCTGTTGCAGGAAAGTTCTGACCAAGCTACGGAGCAGAACACTCGAAATAGTCCGTCTCGTAGTATTTCCTTTAAAGACCCAGCACCCGATAAATCCAGGATGGAGGCCCTGTCAAAGCTGGGCCTGACAAGGGATAGATCTACATCACTCCAGATAATACCCGACAACTCCTCAGGAGATCCCCTCAGAGCTCCAGACACCGGTCTTACCCCAACAGCAAAAATCAGCACCAACTTTCCAGGACCAAATTTACCAATACCACCTCCAGTCTGTTTTAATGACCACGATAATACAGAGATCTTGCACTCACAGTCCTTCAGCAGCCATGATGAAACAAGAGCTCAGCTGAACTCACCGTCTCCAACAACCTCCCGAAACAGATGTCCTTTCCCAGCTCCAGGTGAGATCACCTCACCAGCATTTAACACCTTTGGAGGGAAATCCATTGTGGTCCATCCCTCTCTATCCCAAAAGAATGAAGGTGCAACCTCTCCAACTACCCCTGAACCTAAGAACCTTCCACCTCTAACCTCACCATCTAATCCCACAGAGCTCAATCCCTACGGAGGAAAGTCAAAAGTCATGACCCCTGCAACTGCACCCGTGGCAAGGACCAATCTACCAGACATCCTCAGCTCTCATATTGACACAAGAGAACCCAGTCCTGTGAAACCAGAGCCACAACAGATTGAGCCTAACAAGTATGGAGGAAAGAGCAAAAGCTTTGACCCTGTTTCCGGGCTATATCGGACATCGGAAAGCCGAGCTAAAAGTGTCAAACCTCCACCCCCAGCCCCAGCCCCCAGACCTCCTCGGCATTCCCACCATGGCGTACTTCCTCCCCAGAAACCACCACCAAGGGCTTCTTCTCCTGAATACAGGCGAAGGCCCGGCACCATGTTCCGTCCTCAAGGTATCACGGTACAGTTTTGTGGACGAGGAGCCATGAATGAATCACGCAGGGAGGCATTAAGGAGACTGGGGCTGCTGAAAGACTCGTAATTAACCTTCTACAGATTTGCCGTTCAGTCACCACCGGCTGAACTAGAATATCTGCATCTCTTTGGTAATGGCGATGGTATGCAAAAAGTTTCCCCTATTGTTGGAACATGAGGAGTGCCCTGTAGACAAACCGGCTTTTACTGAGGAATGAAGCTGGGAACTGGGCTAACCTGTATGGGCACTTCTCACCATGTAGTCTTAGAAAAACTGAGAGGACCTTTGAATACTCAAAAAATGTTTTCTTAGAAGAAATCTCGACTGGTTCAAGATATTCTTTGAATTCTCAAAGACATTGTATACAATGCCTCTGAACAAGACATTGTTGGGGAAAGGGGGATGTTTTATAGGAGAGTCAAGGATAATTTTGTTTGTCTCGCCTTTCTTTTTTTTTGTTTAGCTCAGATGAGGTTGATTGTAAATATATTTAACATGGAAGAAGGGATTAGTTGTACATTTTTCAATCATTTGTCTATGTTCTTTGTTGCTTTTAGACCCGTTTGTGACCTTAAATCCACTGAATTATTGTCTCTACTTTTGGAGGCAATTTCTTTTTTCCTTTGATTTTCAGTTTTCATAGATTTTCCCCCAAAAACATGTTGACAGACATAAATGCTAATAGTATCTTCAATTACCTCTGCTAAGATGAACACCAACTTAAATATTTAATCAACTGCATTTTGGAAAACCAATGGTATTGCCGAATTTGGTGCTCAGTTACCCAGCTGCTATTGGTGGTTAGCTATTAGCAATACAGTGACAATATGCAATTCCATATTTAAACACTAGCTACAACAATATCTTTACAAACCAAAGTACTTCAATAGAATGTATGTAATCAATTTAATTTGAGAACATTCCAATTAAGACTTCCAATTTTATTTCATCCAGGCAGCTCAGTTATGCTAACTGCTATTAGCAATATCAGCAACACAATGTCAATCCACATTTGCATTTAATACATTTTTAGACAAAAATAGTACAGTATAGTGTTTGTGATTTATTGTAGTTAAAAAAATAACAGGTGAAAATAAATAGACAGATCCGACTTTCTTTTTCCAGGTTTTTTTTTTTTTCGAACTTGCAGAACTTTCAACTTTGTACAGAAGATTTAAAAAACAAATTCAAGAACTAAACAGCTAATATTCTATAAAAATAAGGTTTAGAATGTTTCTGTAGATTGAAAAAAATAAATAAAATTAAAATTTTTGTACATTTTCAAAATAATTCCCACTGTGCAATTGAAAATTTTAAAAAGGAGTATATATGGTTTGTTTCTGTTTAAAAGTATGCCTTTTTTTGTTTATGGGAACCTTTTATTGTTTCATTGTTTACCAGCTCGGCATTTTAGTGAGTAGTTTTCTTTTTCTTTTTCTTTTACCTAAACTTTGGGAAAAACTATAGAAACTTTTCTAAGTTGTAGTTTTATTACCTCTAACGACTGAAACCTACAGCTTAAGGAAGAGAAGCGAACAACTCAGGATGCAAACACCCAAAGTGAAAAGATTCTGTAAAGAAAACGACGCAGACGTGCATTTTCTCTGGAGAATGTGGAGCAGGACGGTATTTTTACTCCACAGACAAACCTCCCACACTAAGCCACAAACTGCTGGAATGAGAATGTGGGGAGGACTTGGACATTTTTACCATGTGGAAGGAGTACTTTAAAAATTGCTCTTAAAGGACGGTTCACTGTGCAGAACTCCAGCTGTAAAACCACCCAGCCTAGAAATACATTGCGGGTTACTTCTGCGTGTTTGAATCTGTCAGTAACTTTGCTGTTTCTGATGTGTGTGTGTGTTTTTTTTATACTGTTTTAGACATATGTGTGTGTGTGTGTGTCTGTGTGTGTGTGTGTGTTTGTTTTATCAAGACTCCGGCCTCTGTGGTTCACCTACAGCAACTTTTGAAGTATATTTAGTAAACTTTGTTTACGGACTCCGGTTCTCTGTAGTTCATCTACAGTCCTTTCGAAGTAATTAATGGTGCATATATGTATAAACAGAATATAACTACATTCTGTCGAACACAATCTGAGGAAAAAGTCTTTGCAAAGCGTACATCAGCATTTAATGTTAAAAATGGACACAAACTGCCATGTGAAAGCTGCTGCTAGCCTGAATATCCTTGTAATATATATATATATATATATATAAATATATCTTAACGTATCTATTATATTTTTTTCCCCTATAAAGCATATTGATATGAGGCTGCCTGTTTTGCTTTTTTTTGTTTGTTTGTTGAATGTGGGAAATAAATAAAAAGGTTTTGTTCAATATTCTTGAAATCTTTTTGTGGTTGCCAGGTTCAGTTTCTAATAAAAACCAGTCGGTTAAACCAGATATTTACATACACTGTAAAAAAAAAATTATAACTTTTATTTCTAAATGTCAGAATAGGCAGTCTATTCTTTAGATGTATATGTATTTACTTTTTGAAATTTAAAAGTTTACAAGCATTTTCTCAGTATTTGGTATCATTAGTTTTTCAACTGTATGATTTGGGTCAAACATTTTGGGTTTCTTTCCTCGAGCATCACAGTAGTTTGATGAGATTTTGGCCCATTCCTCCCGATAGAACTGGTTAAACTGGGTCTGGTTTTAGAACACCGTGCACAAACACCTTTTCTGCGTTGTCTGAAAATTAGTTATTGTACAGTCTACGGTAATTAGTAGGGATATTTATTGGTAAAAATCTGGTGATACGATTTGTGTCACGATACACGGGAGACGATACGATATATTCTGATACTATGAGTAAGACTATATATTGGGATTTTTAAAACTGAATTTCTGTTTCATACTTTAACATATCCAGTTTTATTACTAGATCTAGTTGATCCACTAATACGAAAGAAGGAGGTGGAAAAAAAGATCGATTAATTATCGATGAGCTATTAGCAATATTAGGTATACAATCTACTGTTCCATTTAAACACTATGGCAACATATTTCAAAAAACAGATGTAGTAAAATACAATGTGTGTGCCAAATTTTAATGTGAAAAAGAAATTAAGGTGAAAATAAATGGATAATTACAGTAGATATGTCTAAGTTTAATTAATCCAGCCAGCTCAATATGCTAACTGCTATTAGCAATTTGCAACATTAGCAACCTGCACATATAAATTTAAACACTGTAGCTACATTTTAAACAGAAATAATGCAGTATAGTGTTTGTGAATTATTGCAAAAATAAAACACAACAGAGGTGAAAATTAATCGAAACTGCAACCATATTAGATGTTAAGGGTTTCTCTCCAAAAGCTATTTTACTACTACGGCTCTGCACCAATCAGTCAATATGGGTAGCCAGCTGTGTTTTGGAATGAAGGACGCTGCTAGTCGAGTATTTTCTGTTAATCTTCTGCAGGATACACACAAATGCACACCCAACTCTGGAATGAACAATATGATGGAGTGAAATAAAATAATCTGTCACCATAACTTATAATTGTTTTAAAATCAGATTATAACAACGTGATTTTTAATTGCTTTTCATCCAGTTTATGCAACCATAAACTGCAGCTGTAAAAAAAAGCAAAAACAAAACAGCTACATCAATGCCTTAAATATATGGAAACCTTTATAAAGTTTGGCTATAAGAAACCTTTTAATGCTTCAGCAGTCGGTTGAATGCTCCATGCCTTTTGGCTTGGAGGTTGCAGCTGGAATCTTGGAATAGCGACCCGCCCAAACCAAACCACGTACCAGTGGCAAGTCAAAAAAAAAAAAAAAAAACCAGTGGGAATGGCGAATTAATGCAGTAGCCAAGCTAGCAATGTATTTATCTGCATTATTTACAGTTGTGTTGCTGCTTTACTGAAATGCAAACTGTCAAAATGAAACCAATGTATAAATCATATAGATTCGTCACAGAGATTTATTTCTTATAATTTTGATGATTCTGGCTTACAGATAATGAAAACACTAAATTCTGTCTCGTTAAATTAGAATATTGTGAAAAAGTTACATTTGGGAAACTTATGGCTACACACCCAGGCACATTCAGAGAAAGCTGAGTGGAAGGAAAAAGTGTGCTACCAGCAAAAGGGATGACCGCAGGAGCCTTGAGAGGATTGTCAAGCAAAATCCGGTCAAGAATTTGTTCGAGCTTCACATTAGGTGGACTGAGGCTGGAGTCAGAACATCAAGATCCACTATGCTCTGCCAAAGGTACCAAAACCTGGTCCAATGACCAGCGTGGTACTGTGCTGGGTTAGCCAACAAACAGGCCTGACCAGAACCCCATAGAGAATCCATATGAAGTATTGTCAAGAGGAAGATGAGAGACACCAGAACCAATGATGAAGATTTGCTTTTCAATGTGTGTTAGTGTTGACATAGGGATAAAGTTTTTTAATTTTTTGTTATTAATCTCTCAAATCCTATCCTCTCAGCCAGACACCCAACAGTAATAGGCATTTATAAAGACATGCAAACGATAGATTGCAACGCATTGTGGTCTATTTTAACTAGTGTTCTCTATTATTATAGAACCATGTGGTTCTGGAAAATAAAGAGAATAAAACTTTTATCTCGCCATTGACTCAATTGTTTTTGACAGCAGGGAACACATGGACCGTAAGTAGATGAACGTGACTTAGGCTCTTTTAGAATTACAAGATTTAATAATAATAAATGGATGGATGCTTTTTATTCATGTTTGGGGTGTTTATAGAGGTAGCAGAGATCCAAATGGAAATAAAAAAGGATGAAAAAAGTTAAATTTGCATATGTTCCCTTTAAGGATAAATTGCCTGAAGAACGTCTGGATTGACACAACCGAGTGGTTTTCATCTGAATAAAACCACAGGAGGTCCAGGAAGAATGCCTTTTGGTCCGACGAGAAACGAACAGAACTATTAAGCACGGTGGTGGAGGGCTGATGATCTGGGCTTTATTTTACAGCCTCAGAACTCACTGAATGAACAATAAAGTCCTCCATTTACAAAAGTTTCAAAGCACAAAATCTGAGCGCATCTCTCCAAGAGCTGAAGGTCGGAGCAAAAGCCAACAGAACGGCAGAAAAGCAAAAGAATCAAGGTCCAGACCCTCGGCCTTAGAGAAATACTCGGAGAGTTGTGCAGAAACAGTAAGCTGAAGTACATTTGGAAAGAATTAATCAAAATTATGTGCTGCTTTAAGCCCAAAGTAGGACCACTTGATGCTTGTTTTTAAACACAAACGGATTTCGGCGTGCGCAGAATAATGTAAACCCATAAAAAGGTTTAACTGGCTTCAAACTCTTCATAGCAGCTTTTATTCTCAACACTGCTGTGGAGCATTTAGGAAAAGGAAAAAAAAAACAGCTGTGGCAGGAAACGAGGAAACACGCTCGCTGCCTTGTAATTAGACCTCAACAAACAGGACGCACCCTCAAAAACACAGCACCGACCAGATTTACAGAAAGACAAAAAAAAAAAATAGTACGCATCATTTTCACACTTTTATTGTTCTGAAATTTCTTCATCATGAGCGCCGACACCAAAGCTTTTCTGAAACTAGGCACAGAGACCTGAAGCATTTCCATTTTTTTTTGTACTACAGAAAACAAAGAGCAGGTGCAGAAATGTCCATGCAGCAGAGTATATACGTGTATCCGTCTAAAGCTTGAACAGGTTAAAACATTTTGAAACCAGAGAGAGGCAAACCGTAATACATTAATCCAGAAGGAGGAAGATAAAACTCCACAAATCAAAGCAAAATAAAAGTTGATCAATTTTAATCACACAGGCAAAAATAAATGAATTGACATTTAGTTAGAAACACGATAGATATGTACACCCGGGTGTCCATCAGGATTAGATTATCTGTTCCTTGTCCCAAAAAGCCTCTGATGGTTTAATCAGCACAAAAATGCTTGAAAACTACCATCTAAGTGATATTTACTACTGTTTGGTCAAGATTTGTTTTGATTTCACACAATTTGATTCACAAGTCACAGAAATACATAAAAAATTGGTGAAAAGCTGAGGATTGAAGATGCAGACTGGTGGATTTTCAGACCAACTCTGCAGAAAACAAGTGCTCATAAAAACACAACCAGACTATTAAACTAAATCAAATTAAATAAAAATCAATACTTTTTTGAGGAAAGATCAGCAATTATAAAGACAGGTTTAAATGCAAAGAAATCCTTGAGGGCAGAAATAGTTGTTATTTTTTTCTTAAATTGTCAATAGAAGCAGAAAAACTGTTTAAAAATGAATAATCTAGAAAGAAATCGACTTTAAAAGTAAATCTGCCAGAGGTTTGAATTAATTTGGACTTTCTAACGTTTAGCTTCTACTAGCATAGTTGCTAACGGTTAGGTTCTACTAGCAGAGTTTCTAACGTTTAGCTTCTACTAGCATAGTTGCTAACGGTTAGGTTCTACTAGCAGAGTTTCTAACGTTTAGCTTCTACTAGCAGAGCTGCTAACGGTTAGCTTCTACTAGCAGAGTTTCTAACGGTTAGCTTCTACTAGCAGAGTTGCTAACGGTTAGCTTCTACTAGCAGAGTTGCTAACGGTTAGGTTCTACTAGCAGAGTTTCTAACGTTTAGCTTCTACTAGCAGAGCTGCTAACGTTTAGCTTCTACTAGCAGAGCTGCTAACGTTTAGCTTCTACTCGCAGAGTTTCTAACGTTTAGCTTCTACTAGCAGAGCTGCTAACAGTTAGCTTCTACTAGCAGTTTCTAACGGTTAGCTTCTACTAGCATAGTTGCTAATGGTTAGGTTCTACTAGCAGAGTTGCTAACAGTTAGCTTCTACTAGCAGAGTTGCTAACGGTTAGCTTCTACTAGCAGAGTTGCTAACGGTTAGCTTCTACTAGCAGAGTTGCTAACGGTTAGCTTCTACTAGCAGAGTTGCTAACGGTTAGGTTCTACTAGCAGAGTTGCTAACAGTTAGCTTCTACTAGCAGAGTTGCTAACGGTTAGCTTCTACTAGCAGAGTTGCTAACGGTTAGCTTCTACTAGCAGAGTTGCTAACGGTTAGCTTCTACTAGCATAGTTGCTAATGGTTAGCTTCTACTAGCAGAGTTGCTAACGTTTAGCTTCTACTAGCAGAGCTGCTAACGTTAGCTTCTACTAGCAGAGCTGCTAACGGTTAGCTTCTACTAGCAGAGCTGCTAACGGTTAGCTTCTACTAGCAGAGCTGCTAACGGTTGCTCTCTCCAGGCTGCAAAATCATCCTTCACGTAGGCGGTCGCAAGCCAAAGTAAGCAAGACCATGAATATTAATTTCCCTGTGATGTAGAAGGGACTGTCTTTTTCTAACTCGATCTGTTTTCTTTCTGTGGCTAACGCAGGTGATGAGGGTTGGAGAAAATGTTAACGTGCACCATGCATATGCAGCTCAGAGAGACCAATCGTATTCCACAGAGAACAAGCATTACACCGTTTCTCGGTGAACGAGACCTTTAATTAAATCAAATTGAATAATATTTAGATTCTATCACCAATTTCAAGCACTTGTGGGAGGTCGCTGATGGTTCGGGCCACCTAAGAAGAAGCTTAGTTCGCTTAAGCCTTGGGCTGGCCCAGTAGGCGAAGGAAGAAAACCACAACAGCCTGCCACCTTCTGATCATGCTGGTCACACACTGCTGTGGGACGGCCTCCTATTCTTCAGCATCTCTCAGCATTGAGATTTCATTCATATAACAACAGGTCCCTTTTTCCCATAGAGGCGAGATGCTTCCCCACAGCCTCACACCGCCTCCACCTACAGCAGAGAGGTTGGACGAGTTTTTCATGGGTGCAGCCCACGTTTGTAAAGAAAATTAACTTTCCATCTGTATATTGTATCAAATCATCATTGCAATGCTAGTACAAGCAATTTTTGCAATTGCCATAAGATGATTAATGTAATGTTTGGTCTGCTGACACATTGCAGTTGCCATGGATTGAAACTCAGCCTGCCAGTAAGATGTCCTTTCTGTCCACACCTGACCCTAAAAAGGTCAAGGAAAGGAGTCGGCACCAGAGAAGCATCTGGATATTTCTGCATTTTATCAGACGTATCTTGACTGAAAACCGCTTTAGCTTCCCGTCACCTGTAAAGAAAAATGGATCAGAACCTCTGGTGTTAAATGGAGGGGGGGGGGGGGAAACGAACATTTTTATTTGTCAAAATCTTCTGGAGCGTCAACATTGAGCCAATAGGTCTTATTTCAACAATCAAAAGGCGTAAAACTCAACAAATCTGTAATAAGTCATAGAAATCGGGAAAAACGAGGATTGAAAAGGTCCACAGCGAGATCTGTGGTGACGCTGCAGCTCTGGTCGTTTCCAGGAGAATATCTTAAAAATTTGCGAACGCTTCCTGACCTCGTCTTTGGGAGCTCTGGGGAATAAACCTCTTCCATGATTCAGCTGAGAAGCGTCACGGCTTTTTTAAAATTTTGAGCATGAACAAATAAAATCACTCTCTGCAGGATCCGCAGGCACAAAAACAAAGAAAAAGAAGGATATCCAGACACGTCCTCCTTTAAATCAGTTTATTTTTTCCTGCACCTGGTGCGGCGACTGCCTGTCCGTCCGTCCCGCCGCTCGGGTGCGTGTGCTCCGTCCTCCGGTCCCGACTGCTGTGATTCTTTTCTGTCCTTTCAGACAACAGACAATAAAAGAAAGAGAGCCACCTGTCTGAGCCCCGACCTTTGACCCCCCTCCAACTCCAGGCCCCTGGGTTTGCTAACAGTGTGCGGGTTTTGGTCTGTCCCGGCGTCCGGAAGGGACTCGCTCCCGCCTGCGACCGCTTTTCCCCTCGGATCTCGTCGTCATCTTTCTCTCGCTCTCTCTCTTTTGCTCATTCACTCTCTCTGGTGCTCGCTCGCTCGCTCGCTCGCTCGTTCAGCCCGGGCCCAGACTCCAATCAGCGTCTCCTGCAGGACAGAGCAGGACAGTTACTGTAGACGTGCTGTAAAATCCCGTTTGGGTCCCAAATACGGATCTACAACGTTAACGTATTCCTGCCCTCAAGTTTCCACATGAACCCCAACATGTAGATAAACCGGACTGTACCGATTCTGCCCCCCTTAAAACTGCTGCAAGTCACATTCTACGTGAAATTTCTAGGATGTGGTTCTAAAAATGTGTAGATCCAAACCTCAGACAATCAATTAAATGTTGTGGTAATCATCCATCCATCTATCATCCAAGTGTATATAGTATAAGAGTCATTGTGGCGATGCTGTGGGGAGGAAGGACCCCTGATAGCAGTCAGTGTTGCAACGATTCTGAAGAGGCCTCTGATTGAAGACTGTCGCTGTATGACTCAATTTCATCAGTCGTTCCCAACCACTGCTGGTCGTGTAGTACTCTAGAATTTCTGTCAGCTAGAGGACTGGACTTTGACTAGATCACTGCAACACCTTGATTTTTTTCTCTTGTTTTTTACGCCTTTCAGGTGTAAACTTTGCTTCTCGACTTAGTTACTGAAAGCTGGCCAGGTCCTGTGGCTGTGAAATAAAACCCATAATAATAATAATAATTATTATTATTATTATAATAATAAATTAATAAAAAATAAATTACAAAAGTTTTAAAAAAATTAACATAAAAAGCGAATCAAATAAAGTAAAACAAAACTACACTACTTTGCTTCATGCAGGTCCTGAAAAACTTTTAAACAGAGGTGTCAAAAGTTTTCACATTCAATACTCAAGTAGAAGTATAGATACTAGGGTTTAAAAAGACTTCTGTAGAAGTTGAAGTATCAAGTCAAGTTTTTTACTCAAGTAAAAAAGTACTTGATTAAAAACTACTTAAAGTATAAAGGTAAAAGTAATGTATTTTAAAAAATGACATTAAATAAAGCTTAAGCCCTCCCCCCCAAAAGAAAGGCCATAATTATTATAATGTTATATAAAAATTTTAATTTTGAAACATTTGGGATACACTAGGCTACCTGTTTCAGCTGCATATGTGCCCATTAAAATGTATTAATTTTAGTGCAATGCAATTACATTAAAAGAACCATATGTGGACTACTGAGCATTAATAATTGTGTATATATATATATATATATATATATAAATAAATAAAGCTCCACTTCCGCCAAAGTTTTGAAATCAGGGAACATTTCTCTGATTCAAGTGATCAGAAGTCGGAAAGACTCTCTGAAACCAGCTTCATATCGCTTCAGCAGCAGAAAATGTCGGAGCATTCGCTCCTTTTAGCACGGCTCAGATGGCTTCATGGAAATCTTCTTATTAATGTATTGATTCAGTTACTAAAAATGTCCGCGTGTCTGCACCAAATGGTCAGGGGTGTGAATTATAATCTGTCAAAATGACAAGTGGCCTTTGGATTTTCCGTCACCGTTGTAAAAAAAAAAACAAAAAACAAAAATGGACTAATATGGGAAATATTCGGTTAACGGGACCCCGTGTGCGCAGTACGCAATGGATTGCATACAAACGGGGTGTCAGAATGGTAGATGTTTAAAATTATGATCAAACCGCTGTCAAATTCTATCCAGTCGGCGCATTTTTAGATCGTTTTTTTGTGTGTCTTCTAAATAAAAGACTTAATGAAGCAGGAGTAACGAGGCTATTTTTTAAATGTAAGGAGTAGAAAGTACAGATACTTGCACGAAAATGTAAGGAGTAAAAGTAAAAACTAGGCCCATAGATAATTACTTCAGTAAAGTATAAATACCCAAAATTTCTACTTAAGTAAGGTAACGAAGTATTTGTACTTCCTTAAATGAGACCTTTGCTTTTAAATAGGGCATTTCCACCCCTAAAAAATAAATGAAAAATTAAAATTGAAAACAGAGCGAACAATAATAGAAGGATTATTTTTGTTGCATAAAAAAAACAAAAAAAACATTTAGGGTTTTTTCTTTATTCCTTCCATGGCTACTTTCTCCTTACAAATTTATGTCCTGTCTTTTATTTATGTGAAACCACAAATCAAACCAACACACGTCCAAAATATGTTTCATAATCATATCAAGGTCATATTTTTCCATGGAAGCTACAGAAAATGCGTGTCGGCAGTTTAAATATAATATAGGGTGACCGTATTTTGATTTCCATCAAACTTTAAACTTGATCCAGTCCTTAAACACATCAATCATTTTCTCTTTACTTACAGAAAACTTTTGATTTTAACATATTTAAAGAATTTCTGCTCGATGTGGTTAGAAAGAAAAATTAAATCTTCAGATCAGCTTTTACAATTCAATCATTACTGAATTGACTTTAAAATCTAACTAGAAATAATTAATCTTATAATTAGAAAATAAAGCTGTAACAATAGTAGCTTCCTTTTTAAGTCATAAAGGACAAAAATAACATAGAATCTGAAATGATATTCTGAGAAAATAAGTATTAGTTTTCTATTCAAAGTAATAAAAATAAAAAGCAGCATTCTCCCCATAGACACCTAAAGTGTGTACTTCAGTCTTTGGTTTTCCGGTGTCAATTCAATAGATGAACTCTGACCTCTCTCAGCCTTTTCATTGTGTTTTTTGCATCAGTTTGACCAACAGGATCTTTGGCTCCTGTCATACACAGTGTAAACACGGTGGACTCTGCCACACATTTGCGGGACGGTAAGAATGACATTTCTTTTGTGGTCCATCCGTAAAGCTACACTTGAGCTTGTAAACAGCAGCTGCCCTGCGCTGCAGCTCGGGGAGGACGCCGCGGGCAGCAGGAGAAAAAGAGGATGTTGCTGCCAACATGACACATAAACAACGAAGAAGCTACGGTCACAACTAAAGTGCAAAATATTGGCTGTGTTTTGTAAAATTTCACAATGCGTGGCTAAAGTACGAGCTGCAGCCATGATGTTTCCTCCATGATGGTCCGTCCCCCAAAAATGTCCGGGCGGCACGCCGGACTTTTATGGTTTTCTAATTCAATTAATCGATTTATGGTGAATCACCACACCCCGACCGATAACTAGCGGTGGAAAATGGCCCGAAGAAGGGTTAAAACACAAAGTCAGGTCTTTTCTACGCTGGATCTGAATTTGCTCTTTACTTTCCTCCTAAATTTCTGCTTCTGAAACTGAGAATTAAAATAAAGTTTGGAATGTTATCCTTTACCGCTCCTTTGTCTTTGGAAAGTGTATATTTAATGGATTTGGCTAAAACCTGGCACCAACAACCACCGTAAAAGCTCACTGCATTCTGCAAGATGAGGAAGAAAACGATTGTTTGAGGACTTTTTTTCCGTATTTTTTAAATATATTGTCTTATTTCAAGAAATATTTTCAAGAAAATATTCACTTGCAAAACTTTCTTGTATAATTTATTTTTAACTTGTTTCTGGAGTAGCCTTTTTTCCAGTGTAAGTCCTATGATGTGGCTTTTGTGACTGAAGGCTTAAAAAAAGAAGATGGCCGACGTGTGAAGATTATTAGTTTCTAGATAAATACAATGAAAATGCTTTATTACACTGGAAAAAAGGCTACTCCGGAAACAAGTTAAAATTATACAAGATATTCTTTGCTTGTAATAAGCTAAAAAAAATCTGCCAATGGAACAAGTGAATATTTTCTTGAAAATATTTCTTGAAATAAGACAATATATTTAAAAAATACGAAAAATGTCCAAACAAGGGATTTTTACTTTCTTGAAAATCGTTTTTTGCAGTGCAACATACGTGCCAACCTAAAAATCTGCGATGCAGGCTCTGCTATGAGGCGTTTGTGTAGAAAACGAGTCCTGTGGGTGCAGAAACCTTCATACTTCCACCGTCTCATCTGTCTGAAGGCGCCAGAAAGCTCACGCTTCCTTCGTACGCAGCGCTGCAGATTTAAGACGGGGTCAGATGTGCTCGTGGTTTCGCTTTAACATCAAACATGCAGAGGCCTGTAGTTTAATCGGAGCTCGTCGGTTTTGTTGAGGGTCTCACAATCTGACCTTGGGGTGAATCTGCAGGGGGGGGGGGGAAGACAGTCGGCCGCCTTTAATCGTTTTCCACCTGTAAATAATGTTTCTCTCTGTAGAACGGCGGACCAGTTGTTTCTTCTCTGAGGTCACTGCTGATGTCTTTCCACCCTGGCGTTGTGCTACCACACACCTGCATGATCCCAAGAGCTTCAAACTGACTAAACCTCTGCTTAAATCGAGACGCTCAGGATGACGGGTTAATTAACGCGTCTGATCAGCTGCTACTTTCCTTCTTGAATTCATTGGAGGCACCAAGGGGTGTACTTAGTTTTTCCACTTCAGGCTTCACCTTTGTTCAATAGATAACAGAGTGGAATCCGCAGTTGATCCGACACACGACAGACGCAAAGTGTTGTTGCTGTTTAACCGTCTTTTATTTTAAAATTTTACTCCGAAAACCAAAGGTGAAAATATAAAATCTTTCTAAATCTTTGGTACTTAAAGTCTTATTCCACAGCTTGTCCCTGATGTCTCTGCTGCTTGGCTTCCCCGTCTCTGTCCAGCTGCCTGCCTCGGACCTCGTGCTTTTCAATTCTCGCCCTTTTCCCTCTGCTAAGAGAGACACCGGTGAGGTGTTTTTTTTTGTTTTTTAAGAGACAACCGACTTCCATCGCGTTCTCTCCGCTTGACGCCCCGCAGCTCCGGACGCACGTCTCACCTTCCTCCGGTTTTGAAGATGAGGTCGGCGTTGGGCGCGCCCTTCGGGTGCTGGTAGCGGGGCCGGCGCTCTCGGTTGGTGTTGGCCGGAGCCGGACGCTGGGCGAAGGACTGCATCATCTCTGCAACGCGCACAGAAACGAGGTCTGATCAGAGGAATGCGAAGGGTTAGGAGGAAAACCTCACAGCTGTTACTTTAAGAAGTGAAAGAAGACGGGCCTGTTAGCCAGCCTTTCCTGAGCGACAAGGGAATGTTTCAGGAAATAAAACGGCTCGGTTTCCTCCCCGTAAGCCTACCCTGATAGTCCTCCTGCTCCTGCCTCTCGTTGATGTCCAGAGTGAGCTTCTTCATCCTCATCCGCTCCTCCTGCTCCGCCTGCTGCTGGTTGAAGTGGTTCGCCGCCAGGTGGGACGACAGCGGGACGTTCAGGATCTTATACTGTCAACCAGGAGAACAAACGCATAAGAGAGCAGCTCAAGATCAGATCTGTCCTTCACTTGGTTCGTTAGTTTGAGCTGTTAGCATGTCGTAAGGCTGTCATAAAGCCACGGTTTTCAACCAGAGGCGTCTTCAGAGTCGTTGCAACACTGACGGCTACTGGAGATCCTTACTGCCAACAGCATCACAATGACTCTTAAGATACTTGGACGGTATGAGTTAAGACAACATTTTAGGACATCCTCAGGTCTCAAGAATACATCTGTCAGACCTCCGACATCAGGCCTTAGATAAAAACGCATCAGGTCGCAGGAAAACATTTGTCAATCTTCAAACAAAACGGACTCAGGAAAAAGTACTCATAGTGCGTTGATTTCAGCTCGTCTTTTTGAAGGATTATTTTTTTTTAAACCACAAATGACAAACTGTAGGGTGTAGAGTCTGAAAGAGTAGCAATACACGCCGCTTTCTTAGAGGCTTTCTGTTTTTTTAACACCCCCGAGTTGACACAGTTAGAACGTCAAAACGTCTTTTGAGGACATCGTTTACTCTCGGTCGCTCAGAATTACGAGGTAACTGGAACGCACCATCAGAGGAGCCGGGAGGAAACGTCACTAAATAGCCGACAGCGCCCTGCGCTATCAAGTCACGCTCTTCTACTCTCTATGGAGAAAACCTGGCCGGCTTTGGCTTACTGTACGACGAGACACGGCCGTAGGTTTCACATTTTTATTTATATTTTCGTCCCATTGTCAAGATGTAGGCCATCATAAAGGCTCTTACAGACTCTGCACTTTAGACTCTGCTTTATTGATGTTTCTCTTGCTTTATTGTGTATATTTATTGGGCATCTTGTGCTATTTGTGTTTCATGCTAATTTGCTACTTTTAATTTCAATGTTATATTCTGTTTGTTTCTTTCTTTCTTTTTTAATCACCAAATCATGGAAAGCACCTTGAATTACCCTGTTGTTGAAAGTGTGCTATACAAATAAAATTGCCTTGCCTTACACCCTACAATTTGTCATTTGTGGTTTTAAAAGAAAAATCGAGCTGAAGTGAACGCACTATGAGTACTTTTTCCTGAGTCCGTTTTGTTTGAAGATTGACAAATGTTTTCCTGCGACCTGATGCGTTTTTATCTAAGGCCTGATGTCGGAGGTCTGACAGATGTATTCTTGACACCTGAGGATGTTCTAAAATGTACACTGTACTTCTGGGATGAATAAAATATTTGAGAACTGACCCAACCATAGCATCGACACCTTAAAGCCCGACCCACCGCCACCGCAGGACGGGACAAATATCTCCATACCCCACGGCTCCCCCGAAATGATGCATTTAAATATTTAAAACCAAAACTATTCAAATTTCTCCTGTTGATTTTCCCAACAAGCAGACATTCTCACCACGGAGACAAAATCTGAAACAATTTTTAAAACAAACGTATTCTTCCAGTTATTTTTTGTTGTTGCAATGTTTAGAAATGCAAGACGGGTGCGGCGTCTAACAGTTTCCTACCCAATGCCGAGCCTAAGCCAAGCCCATCTATATCCGCTCCATGGGTTCCCGACTGTCAAAAGATATGAATCAGATAAAAGTTTTAGATGTTCCATGGATTCAACATATGATGCCCGCGAATTTTAAAAGACACATTTTGATGCAAAGAGGCGCCAATTTTCGACAGGCGGCAGAAGTTACTTTTAGTTTTTGTGTGAAATCACGTAGTGGACAACAACTGAAGAAGAAGAAAAATGGCCGTGAGTTCAGCGAGCTTGACATCTTTTTTCCAGGACGAAGGAAGGAACGTTAAACGTGGATAAAACCTCTATAAATCTGGACATGTGGAAAGTGGCAGCCATGCTGGGGGAGAAACAGTCGGTTGAACCAGAGCCGGTCTCTGAGTATTTCAGGTGCTAGCTAACGTGGCGTCATAATGCGACTTTCTTTCTATGAAGGATTTTGTCTTGTTTAAGCTGAAGGCTGGCATTCTCGGTCATTCTAAAAACATTTTTTGCTCATTTTACTCTAAACTGGTAGATGAACTTTTAGCAGGTTTTAGAGAGCAACTTTGGAGGTTGGACTTTAAGGAAGCCAGTTAAATTTGGACTTTTTATCAGTTTTTCCAAAGACATTTCCTCCATAACAGGCAGCCTGTTAGCTTAGCTCAAAGACTAGAGCCAAAGGGAAACTGCTAGCCTCATTGCGCTAATAAAAACAAAAACCCATACAGCTGACACCAAGAGGAGAGCTTCTGGCTTCACATTTTCCGCACTGTGAAAGAGCTCCTGTAATAAAGAGCAGACAAACACGGGCTTCATACAGGAGCTCACAGCCAGTGGACCGGCCAACACACAGCAGGCTTGTATCCTCGGCTGCAGGAACGTCAAGAGTGTTTACAGAGGGAGGCGCGTCATTTCCCTCTGACGCGCCCCGCCACAAAGTCGGCCTGTGTTTCACGCTGAGCCGAGGCGGCGGTTTGACGTTTGAGCAGAGCGCAGCGTAGTGGAGAGACGGACACACCCTGCAGCCCAGGAGCCGGACTCAGCCCTCAGGCCACGGCTTTAAACCAGGGGGGGCCCCCGCTCACAAAGACCCTGTGGAGAGCTTTAACTTCTAACGGCTAATGAATCCAGACGGCAGAAGAAACAACCCGGACAACCCTAGGTTCTCTATACCTCATCTTCCAATGCAGCTTGTTTCTCGTTTTTACCAGAAACTGTAAATATCAACCAATCATCACCTTTCTAAACATCAACGCCAGATAAGTAAGGCTAACATCGCTTATTTAGAGATGCAATAATTACGGCGGATAATTACTTGGATATCAACACAAAAAAATAAATAAATGAATCAGCCAATCATTTTTAGGGGGTTCCCAGGGCTCAACTCTTGGTCCTATTATTTTATCAGAGAAAACATGGCGTCTCCTTCCACTGCCAGATTTACCTGCCTCTAACACCTAAATAATCCTTTAAAGCCGTATTATATTGGTTCTGAAATTTTATTTCCATGACAGCAAAACAGAGGTTATCTTATTCAGGGCTGAGAGTACCCCACGCATTATTAATTTTGGTTGCTTCGAGGCATTTATCAAACAGCATATAACACTAGAGGTGTAACTTTACATGTATTCTGATTTTTCCGTACAGCCCTGTTGGTTCGGTACGCACGTGTAGCGAACGAATCCAGCTGTTTTCTACCTGAATGTTTATGTGAGGAACTCAGAGCGCAGCACAACTTTAAAAAGTGACACCAAAACAAAACAGAAAGGACTCCCAGCTATCACTAAACTCTGCTATTTGGTAACATTCATGGTTTCACATGCAGCTACAGTAGAAAATAAAGATGGACCAAACCAGAACTTTATTAGCGAACGCATCTTCCAACAGCAATAAGGTCCATAAGACGCTCTGCACTGAACTGAATGACTCACCTGAAACAATGTCAAGCTGAATGGAAACATCACTGATACTAGAGAAAAACCAGCTGACGTCCAACATGGCTACCAGTAGCATCCAATCAGCCCAAACTCCTTATTTTGGATAAAATGCAAGTCGGAAGAATCCCTGTTGATGAGAAGGGATTTCCCCAACAGCTGCCCATGCTGCGTTCAAGTACAGCTGGGAGAGTAGGCTGTCGAAATATCAAAATAACTCCAAAGTGATTTAAGCATGTTTTACTCTCAAATATGGGCAAAGTTTTATTTAAAAATGTCTAAACATTAACACTGTTTTCAAGTGGTCATATGGTTTTCTATTCTGGCTATGTCTGCTTGTACTATTTTATTTTATTTTTTTAAATCCAATCAAATCTCCAGTCAGTTCAACACTTTCAACTTTTTTAAGTTATAGAACATAATAAAATCTAATTAATTTCAGGAATTGAACGGAAGGAATTCAGGGAAAAAGGTTCTTGGTTTAATGCTGATTAAAGTTTTTTTTTTTAAGTCATATGCCCCTTTGTTATTTATTTTTCATAATTCATTCATTCATTATAGACTCAAATTGTAAATTTAATGCACAGATATGCTTTGTGTTGCAAAAAAAGTTTCCACCATCTGAGGCAGACAGCAAAACATTAAGGCATTTTTGTCGACTTGGAGTGAATAATAAAGACCATGATCAAACATCACTCTGTTCAAAATGCTGCCGCCCGTCTTTAAACTAGTCCACACAGACATGAACACATCTAATCTATCCCAACCTCCTTCGCTGGCATCGCAAAACTCGTGTTTAAATCCTAACCTTGGCCTTTAAAGGCCTAAATCGTCTGACACACCTGAACCTCTCTGATTGACTCCAGATTTATCCTCCTTCAGCCTTAGATCAGCCGACCAGCTGATTTTAGTCGTCCCAAAAACTAGCAGGAAGATTGAGGAACCCTTAAATATTCACACCCTGTTGCTTGGGGAAAAAAGGGGGGCAGGCGGGTAGTAACTAGTTACATTTACTTGAGTATCTTTTGAGGGAAAAAAGTACTTACTAGACCGTACTTTTTACTTTAACTTGAGTAATATTTTTTATGAAGTATCGCAACTCTTACTTGAGTAAAGTTTCTGGCTACTCTACCCACGGCGAGAAACTTTACTGAATGAAACTGAACGCTTGTTTTAACCAAAAATGCACGAGACTCACACGTAGTTTATGTTGAAGTGAGACCTCCTGTTGGAGCACAATCTTCATCATTTTAACATTATTTTCTATCCGCTGAGGCTGTTGTGCCATTTAGAGATCAAGTGGGGGTCTAACATATAAACAGTACATTCTGGAAGTATCGGTTCCATTAGTTTGAAAAGAAATAGATTTGGAATTTTTTTCTTCTAGTAGAATTTGTTATTTTACAATTTTGTCATGTATTTCTATTTATTTTAGTCAGTAGAATTTGCGCATAACTTAACATTTTTTAACAATTAAAAAAAATCTTTGTCAAATTTGTTATTTTACAATTATGTTATGTATTTTTATTTATTTGAATCTTCGGAATTTGCACATATTTTTTATATATTTGTCCAATTACATTATTTAAAAAATTAAATAAAATATGTATTACAATCTCAAATCAAGTACTTGATACTTGAGTAGCCTTTTAAAAAAAATACTTTTTTACTCTTCAGTAATGTTTTGGATGACTACTTTGTATTTTTACTAGAGTACAATTTTTGGCTACTCTAGAGTATCCAGAGATATGCAGATGGAGAACATGCAATCTCCACGAAGAAAGACCCCAGGCCAGCAATCGAAGCCAAGGACCTTCTTGTTGTAAAGCAACCGTGCTACCAACCGTATCACCTTGCAGCCAAGAAATACGGGAATTTGAAACAAAAAGTAATGAACCCTCAGCATAAAGAGAAACGGTATGATCAGAACTGCAGGGAACATGAAAAACCGCTGATCCAGACCACCTTAGAAGATCTAAAAAACCTCTGGCTCTCTCGGAGCGAAGCTGTTTGCACGGGCGCCGTCTCACCTGCTGCTTGTTCCCTTTGCGAGTGAGCATGACGAACTGCATGGTGTCGGAGATGTCGGCGTCTCCCTCGGCCATGCACTGCTGTCCGGGGCCGCCCTTCTTCAGCTGGCTCTTCAGCTGCAGGGGGATGGCCACGTCCAGCTGGTGCACCTTCACCGCCTCGCCGCTGCGCTGCTGCAGAGACCAAAACAGGCACGTCAGGAGGCTTCGGCAGGGAGTCGACGTTTTCTAGAATGATCATGGGTAAGGGGGGTTCATGCCTGCAGGTTCTCCAGCATCATCTTATCCAGAGCCTGAATGAAGTCTTCATCCTCAGCGCAGGCCACGTGTTTCAGCCCACCTCCGCGAATGGTGACCTCCTATCAACAGGCAAAAAAAAAAAAAAGAAAAAATTTAAAACACCTGTTTTCTGCCACAATACTGCGAGCTATATATAATCCTAATACATTGTTATCTTCATCCGTCTCGTTCTCTTTGTTGGAGTCGGTCAAGTAGTCGGTGTTCTCCTCCTCCTCTTCCTCCCGCTCCTCTTCCTCATTCTCAGATCCTTCCTGTGGAAACAAAAAAAACCCCACAGATCGTTAGATTCCAAACAAAAAACTAAAATAGGTGAGCAAAGATGAAGAGAATAAACACAGATTCAAACGCAGCTGCAGCATTTTTATGGTTGAGGCGTTGAGTTTTGGTCAATTATTCCCACTGGTTCTGGATGCTGAGCAGCTGGAAGGATTTTTGCTGCTACTTTTTTTTTTTTACTTCCTATTGTTATGATTACTTAACCGTTGCCGCAAAATATTGTCTCAACACCCAGGAGCAGCTGATTAGCATCTCAAAAGCTCAAATAATACCTGAGCTACGATCCCAAATCCCAGAGGAGACAAAAAGGACAAGGAGGAAGTTTAAAACCATTTCTTCCATCCATCATGCCTGGATCGTATTCCTTACTCCAACATCTCTCTGACCGGCTTTCTGCTTGCATATTTGATTTAACGTTCGCTCGTCTCTCTCACATTAGCCGACATCAATATGCTTTAAAACACAACTGCAGTAAAAGTATGCAGCTAGTTAAAGTTGAAATTTCTCTGCACAGAATGGCAAGGGTTGCCAAGGAAACGTGTTTGTTTTTGTTCCAGAGCGAGCGTCTCCTCGCTTCTGGGTTTTTTGTCTTCTCCCTCATTTTAGTTCAATATTCAAGGCTACGATGTCAGGCTAACGCCCGCACAGTGTGAGCGGTCAGGTCGCATCAGAGCGTCGGGTCCTGCACCGGGAGAACAGGACTCGTAAGCTGCGTTTGAGCCGGAGCTGAATGCGACGACTGAAAATATCTCAGTGTATTTGAGTTTTAAAGCCAAAGCAAAACCAAGGAAAAAGAAAAGAAGAAAAAGAAGATGAAGAAGAAAAAGAAAAAGATTTAAAAAAAGACGAAGAAAAAGAAAAAAAGAAAATGAAAAACAATTAGAGAAAGAAAGAAAAAAGGATAAAAAAGACAGAAAAAAAAGAAATAAAGAAAAACGATTAAGAAACAGAAAAGGAAAAAGAAAGAAAAAAAGATTAAAAAAAGAAGAAAAACAATTAAAATAAAGAAAAAAGGATTAAAAGAAAATGAAAACAGAAAATGAAAAAGAAAAGAGAAAGAAAGAAAGAAAAAAGGATAAAAAGATGAAGAAAAAAACAAAGAAAAAAAGAAAAGAAAACAAAGATTAAGAAAAAGAAAAAAAGATAAAAATGAAAAAGAAAACAAGGAAAATAAAAAAGGGAAAGAAAGAAGATAAAAAAGAAGAAAAAAACAAAGAAAATAAAGAAGAAAATAAAGATTAAGAAAAAGAAAAAAGATAGAAAAAGAAAACAAAATGAAGAAGAAAGGATTAAAAGAAAAAGAAAACAAGGAAAATGAAAACAAGAGAAAGAAAAAAGGATAAAAAGACGAAGAAAAAAACAGAAAAGAAAGAAAGAAAAGAAAAAAAAAGATTTTTCAAAATGAAGATGAAAAAGAAAACAAAGAAAATGGAAAAGAAAGAAAAAAAGTTGAAGAAAAAGAATAAAGACAAAGATGAAATAGAAAACAAAGAAAATGAAAAAGAAATAAGAAAATAAAAGAGATGAAAAAAAGACGAAGTAGAAGAAAAAGAAAGTAAAGACAGAGAAGACAAACAAAGATGAAAAAGAAGATGAAGAAGACGAAGGAGGAAGAAGAAGAAAGAATTGTGATGCAATGTTTGGACCGTCCCATTTCTCTGTAACGTGACGTAAGCACGTTATGCGTTACCATAACAACAAAAGGGACTCACATCCTCTTCCTGTTCGTTCATCTCGCTCTCGTTGCCCGACTGCTCCTCGGTGTCCGCGGCTCCCTCCTCGTCCTCGTCTTCGTCTTCCTCGTCGAGCGGCTCCCCTTCGCTCATGGCGCTGGAGCGGCCGTCCTTCTCCATGGCCATGCCTTCCATAAAAACACACGAAGCTCGTCTTTTAGAAAACAGAGCACGATCACCCAAAGGGGGAAAACGTTTAACACAGGGGGAAATCATGGGATCATGAAAACGTTAATTTGTTGACAGAACGGAGGCGTAGCTTAGAGCCGAGGCCTGAAGTTGCAGATCAGGTTTTGTGTGACTGAAGGACTGAGGAATGTCCCACTCTGGCTGAAGAATGAAATGCCAACAATGGGCCTGTGTTCACCTGTTAGGGGCCTCCATCAATCACTCTGTACTCTGCAGCATTCATGTCGTCACTAAAACACCAGCAGTGGAACGTTACGGGGTACAAACCTGCAAAAAACAGCAACTGTCCCACTCGCCTTCAGGGGGCGCCGTCACTTCAACAAGAGCCATTTCTCAAAATCCCTGAACGTTCTTACTTATGCACCTTCTCTCTAATCACCCCAGGAGTGTTTTTTAACTCTGACTCAGAGGTCGCTACGCCCTGAGTCACTTTCTCAGAGGGTGGAGCTCACATTTTTCTCCGCATTCCAACCGAACCAGCTTGAAACCGTGGAACAAAGCGGAGTCGTCGTTGTGCTGTCATCGAGCCGCAGAGCCAGATACATCCGCTACATAAACCAGGCGGCAGGGCGAGCCGGTGAAAGAAAAAACAAAAACAAACTTTTCTTCAGCTATAAATACAGTCAAGCTGAAAAGAAAGTACACCCTCGTCCTAATCTGGGTTTTTTTTAACGCAGCATCGAGCACACGACGCATCCTAAACTATCCCTCTTTCTAATGTTACTTTGGTTTACTGAGGCTCCCACCACAGGTTTAGGTCTGGACTTTGACTAGGCCATTCCAAACCATTGATTCCAGCATCTGTGTTTGGGATCATCGTCCTCCCGTCAGACAGACGGACTAACATTTGTCTTTAGGACGATTTGCCGGAGCTTCTGTGGCTGTAAAACAAGCCCGGACCATCAGCCCTCCACCACCGTGCTTGACAGCAGGTTTAAAGGGGTCCTGTCGTTCATTCGGGTGCAGCCATGTTGTTTGTAGGGAGAAGCGGCTTTCTCCTTCAACCACACATTCTCTCTGCGTTTCTAAAATTGTCCTGTCGTGAACTTTAACCTTTACCCTGTAGAGACTGGGGTGGAGCTCGTCATTTCTCTGAGCGTTGCACCCTCCGACCTTGAAGTGATCTCACGATGCTTTCCAGGTTGATGGGAGAGCGACAGGTGATCATCTAAAGGCGGAGGTGTTCAAACTTTCTGCCACGTGGGCCACAAAAAATAAAAAAATCTGATTTTTATGAAAAATAAAAATGCAACAGTCAGTTAATTTTCATTAACTTAAACTAAACATGCTTTATTTTCTAAAATGGACAAATCAGATTGTTGAAGAAACAGGATCTCTAAAAATCACATCGATCTGAAAAACGGAGCTTACAAAACTTAAAGAATTCGATTTTCCATTTTGAGAGTATTTTAATTTCTTGTCAAAAATCTAAAAAGTCTATTTGCATCAATCGCCTGTGGTGGAGGGCCAAATTTGGGTCTTTTTTCTTCTTCTGTGAGTCGCACTAAATCATTCTAAGGGCCACTTTTGGCCCCCAGGGCTCACTTTGGACACCCCTGATCTAATCTAAGGTCATTGTTGATATCTTTCAACCCTGGATTTGGTTTAATACCTCCCAACTTAATGGAAGCTGCTATTTTCCCTCTTAAATCCTGTGGAAGCAACCAGGATGTACTTAGTTTTTCTGCATTCCAGTTTGGTTTCATTAAAGTCTTCCAGGCCTGTCCTAGTCGAGCTATGTCACAAATTACAATATTTTATTGAATATCTGACTTATTTAACACTAATATTCCCAGAGGAACAACCTGAGTTTGACTTTCACTGCACAAAACCTTCATTTTTTGATATTTTCATGCAGTCTGCAGCGAGACGCCGCCCTTTACTTTGGGGGAAATGGAGGTTTTCCAGCCAGGCGAGAACATAAATCACTAACTTGTTTCCTCCTCTCGTTTTAAGATGTTTTTCTTCCCCGTTGGACTTCGGGTTTTGTTTTAAATTTTGTTTTTAGAAAACAGCTTAATTGAATCTAAAAATAGCCGGTGATGATTACCCGGTAATGTTGTGAGTAATTTCTGTTTTATGTGACGCAGCTGAAATAAAATCATTACATTTAATCCCCAGTGATTGTTCCCCAATCCTCTGTACTGACGTGACCGTCCGGTGAGCGCGTGTGTTTGGTATGCAAGCGTTTTTTCGGCGAACCGGCAGACCGAGGAGCCCTGCTACGCGGCAGGGAATGCTGCTCTGCCGGCAGCAAACCGGAGGAACCGGCTGCAGCATCATCCGGAAACTCGTCCTTACCCAGTTTGACGAGCACTTCCCTCTCCAGGTCGGCGACCTGCCTGGTGGCCTCGTCCAGGGAGCAGCTGACCCTCATCTTGGGCCGGAGCAGCTCCAAGGTGTCGCTGATCATGTAGTCGATGTCGATGGGGAACGGGTGGTCCTTCGTCCAGACATCCACGCTCTTTTTCCACCAGACGTACCTCTGCGGGCGCAAAACAACGCTTCACTAAAAACGTCCTCCTAGATTCTCTCAGGATGAGTACGTCATAAAATCAGTGCTTTGGGAGCGCACGGACCTGGAAGTAGATGAGGAAACAGTCGAGCTTCTTCTTGCTGGAGCCGCGGTCGAAGTACTGGCCGCAGGTGTCGAGGAGGGTGCAGACCAGGCGGATGCGGAACAGGTGCTCCGGAGGGTCCAGCGGGCTGGGGCTGCCGTCCTGGTTCACCCCGAAGGAGATGAAGGAGAAGAGGGTGCGGAAGACGACCGCCGACTCCACCATGCGGTAGTTGTAGAGCTCGCCGAGGAACTTGGCGCTGCTGATCCGCCGCTGGTTGAACTTGGGCTGGTTGACCTGAGGGAAAAGATGAGGAAAAAGAACATAAAAAACCCCAGAAAATGATGTTCTAGTCTGCCTGTTTGTAATTTAATGAAAGACTTCTGTCTTTACATAAAATCCGGACATTACACAAGCCCTTTAGCTTGTTTTCACAGCTACTACCAACCTGTAATAGACATGGTTTTAACACAACAAGAGCCTCTTATGTTACTTTTACTCTCTCTTTGCCAAGAACTAATGCACTTTAAAAAAAACGGCCATTTTATACTGGAACATGCTGCCTACAAAAATAATGTTAATTAATAATCTTAAGAAGTTAGTAATACACAAGGAAATTTAAATAACAGATGTACCTACTCCAATTAAAGATTTTAATAAATTGTTATGGTATTTTAAATGTTATTTACATTTTGTTGGTATTGTTTTATCTCATTTGTTATTTTTTAATCTTTTTGGAAGTTTGAACTATTTGCAATGTATTAATTGTCATGCTTGTTTAAATGTTTTGTAACACTGTATATTTTTAAAAAGCGATCCTTAAGTAAAGAAATGCCAATATAAATACAGCTGCAAATCAACCTACACACAACATCCCCCGCACCGAAACACGGTAGTGGCAGCGTCATGCTGTGGCGAAGCTTTTCTGCAGTATGGGCAGGGAAGCTGGAGGGGAACTGGGAGAAAACCAGTTAGAGGCTGCAGAAGCGCTGGGACTCGGGTGGAGGTTCACCTTCCAGCAGGAATGACCAGCCAGAGATATTATGGGATGGGAAGTTCTACAAACTTTGTAGAACCACCAACAAAACGTTTATGTAAAAATAAACAATTCATAAACAATTTTCCTAATTAAGCATTGCTTTGTGTTTGTTTATCACGTAAAATCCCAATAAAACACACCGAGGCTAGAGGTGGTAAAGTGAGAAAGTCACAAGGTTCTGGGGGTATGAAAACTTTTTAAATGAACCCTAAAATCCATCGACCAAAGTAACCTCATCGATCAAACCGGGCCTCCTGACTGTTGCTGAGATGAGAGTAAAAAATAAAAGTTCACCCGAGGTATTTGTGGAACCATTTGTTTATTTCTTCATCTATCAAAAGACCCACATTTATGGATAAAATGTGAAACTTGAGGCTTGATTTTACCTCATTTCCATCTTTTTATTTACATTCAATGTCAAAAATGCTCCAGTTGTTTCAGTGATTTCTGATCAGACGACACTTTTTTTTAGAATATAGGAAATACTCTGACAATACATATGATTTTTTCCATATTCTGGTTTCTTTTTCTGCAATTTTTTCAAACCTGCAACCCGCTAAAAACAAAACTGATGCTCCATCATAGTTTTCAGGAGCCAGATACATGAATTAAGCGAACGTGGGGAAAACGAAAAGAGTTCAATCCAAAGCAACTTGCTTGACATAAAAACACCCTAAAAAGGTATTTTTTAAAGAGTGAATAATCATTTAATAAACTCTAGTTTTGTTCTCGGTGCATGTATCTGGAACTGGACAAAAACAAACTTCATCTTCAGTTAAAATCCTGATTTAAGGTTCATTCTGGCGGAGAAAGTTCTTGCTTTTAATTGATCAGGAAAGAGCCGACCAGACGATCGCCTATCAGAGTTGATGTCTGGGTGATTTATTGGAGGGTCTCGAACCCAAACGCAGGTAAAATGTCTCTAAGGTTGTTTTATCAGACGATCAGGACTGGTTTGCAAAACCATGACATTTTGATTTAAAAATACAATTTGGGTAAAGGAAACACAAAAATATTTGGAGGAACCTAAACGTTTCATGCTGTTGTTGCAACACCAATAAGACCCCAAAAGAAGCCGCAGACTTGATGATTGATTAAACGAAGAACTAGTCTTAAAGCGATAAATTAAAAAGTTTCTAGTTTAGGCGTCCTCTGAGGAAAAAAAACAGTCGAGTGACGTTTTCCCAGAACAAGCTTGTCAGATCGTGTCACCAGAGGACAAAAGGAGGGTTGAGACGTGCAGTAATGTCCACACAGTCCTCCGTCTGCAGCTTTGGTGCACAGCCGAAAACATTCCTCAAGCATAAAATTTTCCGTTTTGCAACAACGACGACTGAAGAAACATTTAATCGTTTCCGTTTTTCCACTGATTTTAGTGCGCAGGGGCTAGATTTCTACATTTGGAGACGTTAACAGCAGAAATAAGAAGACATATTTATCATATTCTGTGTTTTTTGAGGCCTAACTATAAATTAAAATGCTAAAAGGAAACAATCACAGAGAAAACATGAACAAACTGGATAAGTTAAGCAGTTTAAGTTGAGAAGAGTGAAGCAGAAGGACATATCCAGGATGTTTACCTCCATGCCGAGCCGAATGTCCTCCAGGACTCCGTCCACCACGTGGATGCCCACGTCCTCCTGGTAGGCCACCAGGCCGGCCAGCAGGTTGGCCACACAGTGGATGCTGTTGTACTTGACGTTCCAGATGTTGATCATGCAGCAGATCAGGTAGCCCTTCACCTCGGGCTCCTGCCACGGCAGCTTGCGCATCTGCCTCAGCACCTTCTCCGTGGTCACCTTGGACAGATCCTTGTAGAGCAGCTTGCGGATGTACTCCTGCAGCGGCGGCCTCTTCTTCTTCACGGCCTTCTCGATGGGCGGCGGGTTGCAGTAGTAGTAGGCGTTCTCCACCATGGTCACGTAGCGGGCGTCCAGATGCTGCGCCTGCTTTTTACGCATCATTTGTTCCTGCAGAACGGAGAGGATGGGACTGAGCGTCGGCCGGAATGTTTCGCTGGGATCAGATGAGAACGCTGCAGTAGAGGATAAACTTTATTGCTTTTTACTAGGGGTGTAACGTGACGGCCCTGTCGGTCGTACTTTTAATTTTACTACAAAAATTACTGTCATCATTAATGGTTCCATTAAAATTCTAAAAAATAAAATAAAAATCAATACATTGCTTTTGAATATCGATACAATATTGTGACATAAAATATTGCGATATTTACATTTAATTTCCCTTTAGGGATAATTTACTAGGAGTGCCATTAAATTAGTCAATGTCTGTTCATTTAAAGTTGTGCTGGAACATTTGCTTCTCATTTTTCACTTTCAAAATGATTAAATATCCACCTTTCGCCAAGCGTTTTCTTTTTTCCAACACTCTAATCGTTTGTATTTAGGGAGGGGAAATACTTTTAAGAAGGAGCAACCCTAGTCCAGAGTACGGATGTAAGAAAATATCGATACACCGATATATCGCGATATTTTATTTCCCGATATTGTATCGATATTAAAAACAAAAATATAGATTTTTTTTAAAGGATTTGAATGGAACCATTAATGACGACAGTAATTTTTGTAGTAAATATAAAAGTATAACTGGTAGTTGGTGGCTGTTTTCACCTTCTTCGTTCCAGTGAATCAACTAGATCCAGTAATAAAACTGGATGTGTTAAAAGTGTGAAACGAGTGTTTAGAACGCCGTGACAGTTTTCCTACTGTTAAATTGAGTTTTTAAAAATCACAATATATAGTCTTACTCATAGTATCGCGATATATCGAGATATATCGTATCGTCTCCCATGTATCGTGATACATATCGTATCGCCAGATTTTTGCAAATACACATACCTAGTCCAGAGTAAACCTTTTTTTCAGGAACCCTGCAAAATTACTCATCAGGACCACAGGAAAAATGTTTTAGAATCATTGATTCAAGTACTGTACACCGCTTCTAATAAGCCGGTCATCATGCCAATGAAGACAGAAATGAAAGCTGTGACGTCTTCACAGCTGAAACTAAAATCGGGTCAGTATTTCCCCACAGCTAGGCTCCAGGAGAAGAGGAGGAGCTGCACTGACCAGCAGGACGCTGGTCCGCAGGTGAGAGTCCGGCGATCTGAACAGGAAGCGGCCGCAGGTCTCCAGCAGCGTGCACGCCATCTCGATGTGGTGATGGGTGAAATCAGACAGCAGCATCTGTTGGGACACATTCAGAGGATTAAAAAATTCTTGCAGAACGTTATAGAAATGCTGAAGGAGAAGGGAAGCGACAGTCGTCGTCCCGTAGTGGAGACTAGCGTTCCCACCTCGGGATCCAGTTTGAGCTCGGGCCGTTTTACAGACGTTTGAGGAAACCAGACCTCGGCTCCTGATCCCGACTCACCTTCAGACAGTGCAGAGTGTCAGACTTTGAAAACATCTTGAACTTGGAGAGCTCCCCGATGAATCGCACCGTTTTGTTCTTCGTCTCGATGTTGATCTGGTCCTTCTTACGGATCTTAAAAAGGCACAAATTTAACGTATTCATCAAGATGAAAACACACTTTTTTTTTGCTAAAACAATGAAAATCGATGTTTATTTGGTTTCTGCGTGTTTCAAAGAATTGATCTTAAGACTTAAAAGACCTAAAACTAACAATAAGACTAATTGGACCCTGCAGAAATCCTGCATTTCCTCGGTGCATGAAGGAGCGTTTTCACAAGTCCCTCCTCCCTGCAGCTGTTAGACTCTACAACCAGAACAAACTCAATCATGTTTACACCCCTGCTGTAATTTAATTGACATTTCTGCTGCTGTTATTTGCAAATCTGTTTTTCACAGTTTATGTTCTGTTATCTTCTTGTAAAGAATAATTTTTAATGAACAACTACACATTCTGTAATTATTTTTGAATTATCCATATCGGTTGCACATTCAAATCTGAGTATGCGACTTTTTTTAAATAACTGCACAGTACTTTAGTTTTCTAATTTTGTCCTTAATGCACATATATTATTCTTAATTCTGTTTTTATACTTTTCTTGTGTGTATCTAAATGCCGCTGCTAAAGCTGAATTTCTGCTTTGTGGGACAATAAAGGATTATTCTAATCTATTTTATTCTATTCTCATTTAGTGCTGTAATTATTTTTACTAAGGCACAGTGAAATGAAGGATTTAAATTAAGGGAACAAGGACCCACATGGAACCTGAAGTCTCCCTTCAGCATGGAGCAGAGATCCTCGGCTACGTCCGACATGCAGGGATGCAGAGTCGCCACCAGGCGAGAGTAGAAAGGGAGAAGGTCCAACCTGAAAGATCAGTCAGGGATCATCAAACAGAGACTCAGTGTGACAGCTCCTCTTTGTGGTGATTCGAGGTATGAAATATGTCAGGTGATATTCGACGTCTGTAACCGTACCTCTGCCTGGGGACGGTGAACAGGGCTCGGACCAGTTTCCTCCGGTTCGATTTGGTGTTCATGTTCATGCAGAAGTCCATGGCAGCCTGAAAGAGTCCAGGACACCCATATATTGAATGTTTTCCACGTCTCGCATTGTGTCACAGATTAGAGGATTCAGATTATTCCAGGCCCGTTCACCTTGTCTATCAGGTCTCTGTTGACACAATTGGGGAGCTGCTGGATGAAGGCGTCCACAATCAGCTTCAGGTGCGACCCCGTGTTGGCCTCCTCGTCTTCTTGCTCTGCACAGATTGACACGAATAATGTCTAAATTCCAAATAAATCGTTGGTTTAGAAAAACCAGCAGTGTCACGGTGAAGTCGGTCATTAATAACCTGAGAAAAAGGGGGGGAGGGAGACAACAGCGGCGTTACAAAACCTGACGAGACGGAAACTGGAGGATTGTCACTGCATGTGACAATCCTCCGGATATGACTGGGTTAAGGAGGAGGGTTGTGGGACAGAAGCTTTTTCTTATAAAAAAAATAAAATAAAAAATTCATGTCAAAAATGACTAAAATCTTGTACAAGAATGTGTTATGGTCTGATGAACCAAAACCTTGAAAAAAAACAGAAAAAAACACTACAATGAGCATCACTTCAATACCGCCAAACCCCCAAGTGACACACGGTGGTGGCAGCATAATGCTGTGGGATTTCTGTCAAGGTGATGAAAAAAAACACACACAAAAAAACAGGCAGTTTTAACACAAAACCTTCGAGACGAAGACGGATTGAGAATGAAGTTTCAGCGTCACAGTGAGTCCAAGGCTACGCTCACACTGTAGGCGAAAGCGCATCAAATCCGACTTTTTATTTTGCTCATATCTGATTGTTTTTACGACAGTCTGATCGGCACAAATCCGACTTTTTATTTCGCTCATATCTGATTGTTTTTACGACAGTCTGAACGGCACAAATCCGGCTTCTTTCAAATCCAACCCAGGTCACTTTTATATGTGGTGCTAAATACGATATGCATCTGATGTGTTTTAAGGCGACTGCGGTCAGAATGGTCATGTCGCGTTAAATCCGTCTTGTATGTAACTGATACGAGACGGATGTGCTAATCTGCGCAGGAAGGGGAGCTGACAGCAATTCAAAAGTCTGCGTTGACATCCTGAAATTGCGAATGAACTCTGAAATCAGTGAAGCCCTTCATATCGCAACTCCACCACAGACTGTGGTTCCGACTCTGGATCCACATTTACCTCTGTACTCGGGTAGCAGCCACGGCTCCACACACACACAAAAAAAACTTAAAACGTGGGCTCTCTTTTCTCTCGACATCCTCCTTTCTCCAAATAATTTTTCCAAATTTTGTCATTTCCGACTGTGCATTAATTGCCAATCTGCTGCATGAACAAGAAAATCTGCAGCTGCCATTTTTACTAAAAGATCGGATTAAATCTAAAAACGTCAATTGAGCATTAAGATCTGCAGTGTGAACGTAGCCCAAGCCTAGAGGCTCGGCAATAAATCGCATTTTCTAATTATGAAGATTGAATTTTCTGAATAATTGAGAAAATCTCAAAAAAAAAAAAAAAAAAAAAAAAAGAATTCACCAATGCATCACTTGGATTTCCATAGTTCATAGTGATGGTCCAAGGCCTTCCATCTTGTTTTATAGCATGTATTTATTTGGACTTTAAATTCAGGGATGATTGAAATAAAAGCAAGTAAAAAAAAACAAAAAAAAAAACATTTGTAATTTCTTTTTAAGAACAGAAAGGGAGAAAATTATCAAAAATCTAATTTGGTGCGAAAAGAATTGAAGATTTCATTTTTAATCCGTATCGCCCAGCCCCAACCTCCCTTAGTTTTTCTGAAACAGCTACATAATCTACGATGACATGTTTACCTTTTGAAAAGAAATCTTTGAATAAAACAAAAAGTAATCTTCTGAAATCTTCAAATAGTTCCAGGGAATGTTAAATATGGACAAAAATAGGGATTTGTTTTTATATCGTGATATACCCAAGCCAGCATTACAAACAGGGAAATTAAGCTTTTGGAGTTCAGAATTAAATCTAACAGAATCGTTGGAGACACCTGTGGACAGGAGACGTCCACACAATCTGAGATTTGGAGAACTTTGAGCCTAGATTAAGGTGGGATCTTTTATTCAGTATTACTTTAGTCAGATTATGGGCAATATAAAAAGGTATAAACGATCTAAATTTAGCCAATAGATAGAGATTTTGACTATACCGGCCTAACGTGATTGCACATTTTGATGATGTCATCAAGCTGCCATCTTTACACTACATATTGCAAGTTTAAAATGGGTTTTCCATTTAACGGAAAAAAACCCTGTTGAACTTTAAGCATTTTTATTTCAAATATGTGCAGCTTTATTTTTGTGCGATATTACATTTATAAATAAGTAACCAGGAACGCGGACAACTTCGAACATTGTGTTTTTGTTACTACCATTTAGCTTTTAATTTATTGAAAATATCTTCATCTTCATGTTGTGAGAATTTTTGTGTTGCATACATTTTGAGGCTTTATCGCCCAGCCCTAGCTCCTTGCTACCTTGCTCGTCCAGCAGCTTCTTGGCTAGTTCCTCGTTCTCCGCCTCGTCTCCTCCCTCCAACTCGAGAGGCTCGTCTGTGATGTCCAGAGCCTCAAGTTCCAGCTCCAGATCTTCTGTGGTGCTCATATCCTTCCCTTCTCGGCCGTCTGAGGACAGCGACAGTCAGAACTAAAGCTCTGGGTCGTGCATCTTTCCGTTTCTGGCAAAAATAAAACGTACCTTTGGCGTCCTCCTTGTCTTTGTTTAGGCCGCTCTTCTCGTTGTCCTTGAAGAGGATGGCGGGAACGAAAGCCTTCAGGTCGATCAGGTTCTCGTAGAAGTTGCGAGCGTCTTCGTCCTCCCAGATGCCCCCCTCGAGTTCGTACTCGCCGGGTTTGCCGGGGGTGAAGATGTCGATGCCGGGACCGTGCTCTGAGGGAAAGAAAAACAGTGGGTTAAAAGAGACGCTCAGAGGTCGAAGGGACGCTGTCCGACGGTCGGTCACCACACCTTCCTGCACCGTCTTGTCCTGCGGCAGATCCGGCATGTTTTCGTCCAGCAGGTCGGCCAGGGACTGCGTGTTGGCCAGCAGCTTCTGGTAGGACGTGGCGAACTCCTCGTACTGCTTGTGCCTGTCCTCGCTCAGCTCGCCTTTGGAGTGCAGGATCCGACTGAAACGGGCAGACGGTTTCAGCTCGGGTCACAATGAACAGCGTGAAAGATGAAGAACCACTCACCGGTTCTGCCTCTCGATGTTCTGCAGCTCGCGGTGGTCCTTCTTCAGATGCTTGGTCAGGGAGGTAAAGTACTCTCTCAGGAGGTTCTGGAAGGGCTGCTGTTTCTCTGCGCTGATGATCTCGCTCGGGGGGAACGTCAGGCAGAACTTCTCCGCCGCCAGCTTCACCTTTCGGGGCACCAGTCCGGCGATGTCGTCGCCGCAGTGCTTGCAGAAGCTCATCACCACCGACACGTGGGTGTGCGTCTCCCGGTCCGTCCCGATGATGCTCTTCAGCTGCTCGTAAATCAGCGACAGGCCTTCCTTGTCGGTGAAGAGGCCCACGATGGTGAGTTCGGCGATGAAGCGCAGGTCCGTGCGCAGCTTGCTCACGTTGGGCGCCTTCTCCTCCTTCCTGGCCTCGAAGTGCTTCTTCCACGCCTGCAGCAGCAGCGGTGCGAACTCCGCGTAGCGCTGGTGGAAGAGGGAGCACAGGTGGACCGCGCAGCCGACGTCCGAGATCTTCAGCTTGGCCTCCACCAGGGAGCTCACGGCCTCACCGATGTACTTGCTGAGGTTGAGCGAGGCAAAGTCGTTGGAGAGCGCGTCGCGCTGCTGCTCGGTCAGCGTGCGAAGCTTCTTCACGAAGGCGGTGTTCTTCTTTAGGCTGGAGTCCAGGCGGCTGAAGAAGGCCTCTTCGGGCCGGCTCTCGTGGGCGTTCTGGTTCTTGCTGCGGAGTTCCTTCCGGCCCTGATGGCGTTCCCAGGCCTCCTGGTGCAGCTGATGCCCCTCCTCCTTTTCCCTAGTGACACACCAAGGTAGCAAGACGTCAGCAATTTAACCCTGTAAAGCCTGAACTATAATAGAATTATCACAAAAATCCAAATTTTGGGAATCTTAAGAGTCCTTCTTAAAATTTTGACAATGAAAAAAAATAATTGAAATTTCACTTTGCATCATTTTTGCTATATCAAATACTTTGGGTAACTTTTTACTAGGGGTGTTCCATCTCGAGTGCCTCACGATTAAAATCCGATTATAAAACGATTATTTTTGTTGCATTTTTTTTTCTTCATTCCTTCCATGGCTACTTTCTACTCTTAAATCCATCCAGTTTTCATTTATTAAAGTATCCAGACCAGTTGATGTCATATCTTTTGTTCATGTCAAACCACAAATCAAACAAACACATGTACAAAATATGTTTCATAATCATATCAAGGTCATATTTTAAATGAAAGCTAAAGGAAATGTGTGTTGGCAATTTTAATATAATATAGGGTGACCCTATTTTGATTTCCATAAAAGAGAAAACTTGATCCAATCCTTAAACACACCAATAATATTCATATTTAGTTAAAGAAGACTTTTGATTTTAATATAATAAAAGTATTCCTGCTCTGTGGTTATAAGGAAAAAATAAATAAACTTCAGATCAGCTTTTACGAGTTAAAAGAAATGACTTTAAAATCTAAATAGAAACAATTAATCTTTTGTATTAGAAAATAAACCTTTAACAATACTAGCTTAGTTTTTAAGTCATACAGGACAACAATTACACAAAAATATGACATATTCTGAGAAAATAAGTATTATTTTCTATTCAAAGTAATAGAAATAAAAAGCAGCATTCTACCAAAGACACTTAAAGTTTATACTCCAGTCTTTGATTTGTTATTTTTGCTGTCAATTTAATACAGAACTCTAACTTTGCAGCGTTTTCATAGTTTCTGTGTCAGATTGACCAATGGGATGTTTGCCACCTGTCATACACAGAAACTAATCTACCAGCTATGAGTACGCTGCTCTACGCCACACATTAGTCGCCACCGGGATGAAATGAAGGACATTTCCTTCCTGTTTCAGACTTAAAGCTCCACTTGGGCTGACGTTTGGTAAACATGAGCTGCAGCTCGGGGAGGACGCCCCGGACAGCACCGAGAAAGGTGGACATGTTGCTGCTAACATGATACGCGACAACAAAGATGCTTCGTTCACAGCTAAAGTGTTAAAATATTTGCTGTATTTTGTAAATTTCGCGCTGCATGGGTGCAGCCATGATGTTTCCGCCGGTCCGTCCCCTAATAATGTCCGCGTGACACGCTGGACTTTTATGTTATTCTCATTTATTTATTACGAAAAATAATCGATTTTTTTAACACTTTTGAAGCGCCATTGATTTTGCACGTTTCACATCGGAATTAATCGATGAATGGTGAATCGACACACACCGACTTTTTGCCCACGCCAAGTAGGTTATGTTTTCGCCAGGGTTTGTCAGTTAGTTAGTCAGTTATTTAGTTAGTTAGCAACATAACACAAAAAGTTGGAGACGGATTTTGATGACATCTTCAGGAAAAGTCTGCAAAGGCACCAGGAACGCTGTTACCGAAAAAAAGGGAAATTCGTGAATAATTACTTAACTAATAATGGTACCAGTGTGAATCCAGCTGCTAAATGTTGTGTTATGGTATTTATGGTATGTTTTCATGATCAAGGAATCTAAAAAAGTTACAGTTAGATCACAACATTGGGGGGACTGAGCGGCCTTGGCAGAGGACTGCACTCTGAGTGCTTTTTTACTTTTACCAATAGTTTTTTTTCATCAGAATACCCATAAATATACAGAGCACAGCATTTATATCCTTTTTAAACACAGAGTTTACTTTAAATTTGTCCTAAAGTTATATAAAAATGCAAAAATCACAATTTTTCTATATTGCACAACATACATATTATACATATTATAGATATACTGATGTGAAACTATTAAGAACAACAATGACAAACCCGTTAGTTAAAGTGGAATATAAACTTTCCCCTTGTTATTTTGCATTGTGGTAAGCCTAAAAACTATTCTTGTTTTTGTTCAGGCAAATATGGAGCTTTTCTCACGGTGAAGCGATTGTCTGTGTCCTCAGCTCAGATTGCAGTAGGAGTTCAGCCCTCGTCTTCATCATCATAACCTTCCTCTAACTGCTCCATGCCACTTGAATTCTCATCCATAATCATCTGCAACCATGTTTTGTTTTTTTTGCCTTTGGAAAAAAACACATCAAAAACATGTATTTTTGGTGTTTCTTTCTAAATTGTTCAGGTTTTAGTAGAAATCTAACTCCAGTCCTCGAGGGCCGCCGCCTTTCGTCTTTTAGATGCGCCACTGGTCCGACTCACGTGAATGAAACGGCAGATTTAGATCCTCGTCATGTAGCCAAGTTCTCCAGAGTCCCGCTAATTACCTGATTATTTGATTCGGCTGTGTTGAAGCCAGTGGTGTGTGATATACAAGGTATAAGGTAGAAATGATATAAATTTAGCCAAAAGTAGAGACTTTGACTATACCGGCGATTGAGCATTTTGATGATGTCATAAAGCCGTGATTAACGGGGATAAATACTGAGTTCAGTGTTTACACTGCATATTGCAAATTTGTTGTTTTCCATTTAATGGGAAAACTTGAAGCATTTTTAATTCAAATATGTGCAGGTTTACTTTTGTGCGATATTAAATTTATAAATAGGTAACCAGGAAAGCGGATAACTTTGAACTTTGTGTGGGGGGGGTTTCCTATAACATTTAGCTTTTAATTTATTTTAAATATCTTCATCTTAATGTTGTGATAGTTTTTGTGTTGCAGTTTTTGGAAAAAAACGATTTGAATATTTTTTTAAAGCATTTTGCACAATAAATGTTCTTTAAATGGCCTTCTAAACTTCTTTGAAGTTGTTCTGCTGCAGTGTATCTAGAAAGTGAGAATGTTGATATTGAATGTTGTCATTTTGACATATATAAAGAAAAGACGAGATCATATCACAATAGATATCGTTACCGCACACGCGTTAGATTATATCGCAATATAGATTTCAGGCCATATCGCCCAGCCCTAGTTGAAGCGGTGACACATCTAACAATTGCAGGACACCCGCCCTCGAGGACTGGAGTTTGAAACCTGTGGTTCAGCTAGTTATCAGTCATTACCACACAGAAATTTTAGACTATTCATCCATAAAAGAAGTCATTTTCTGATCCTGTTTGAAACGTTCCATGGATTTAACATACGATGTCCGCAAATTTTAAAAAACACATTTTGATGCAGAGAAAGCGCTAATCTTCGACAGGCGGCAAAAGTTACTTTAGGTTTTTGTGTGAAAACACATAGTGGACTATAACTGCCTCGTCTCAGAAAATTACTCAAACCACACAAGGGCGAAGAAGAAAAATGGCCTCGAGTTCAGCGAGCTTCTGTACGTGGAGAAAAGCACAATAAATCTGTCCATGCGGAAAGTGGCAGCCATGCTGGGGGAGAAATAGTCGGCCGAGTGAGAGCCAGCATGCGAGACGAGCTCTACAAGGTTTCTGTGAGTATTTCAAGTGCTAGCTAATGTTAGCTAACGTCACATATGCGACTTCTGGTTTGTAGCCTTTTTTAATTACGAACATTTTACAAGCAAATAAATCAGAAATCGCACGACAAGAACAGTTGAAACGCACATCATTAGTTATCATTGAAATTAATGTACAGCATGTGTGTGATTCAAGGCGTCAGGCGAAGCGGACCAGGAAGTAATTTTTAGCACTCCATTGACTTTCATTCATTATTATTTTTCGGTCAGGGGACCCATGGTCCGAGACTTAGACTCTCTATCTGGCGATACGATATGTATCGCAATATATCGCGATTCTATGAGTAAGACTATATATTGTGATTTTTAAAACTGAATTTAACTGTAGAAAAACTGTCCCAGCATTAATCTAAACACTCCCACCTGTTTCATACTTTAACACATCCAGTTTTTATTACTAGATCTAGTTGATCCACTGGAACGAAGAAGGTGAAAACAGCCACAAACTACCAGTTACACTTTTATATTTACTACAGAAATTACTGTCATCATTAATGGTTCCATTCGAATCCTTAAAAAGAAATAAACTTTTTTTTAAATTATGAATATCAATACAATATCAGGGAATAAAATATCGTGATATATTGGTGTATTGATATTTTCTTATGTCCCTACTAACAGTCTTGTTTTAGGATTGTGAAAGGGAGCTGGAGTACCCGGGGAGAACCCAGGAATGTACAGGGAGAACACACAAACTCCATGCAGAGAGATCCCAGAACGGGATTTGAACCCACGACTGTATTTATGCAAGGCAGCAGTGCCAGCAACTGTTCCGCCATGCAGTTCAATTTTACACTAAATATCCCTGAGTTGTTATTATTACTCAGCAGTAAAACTTTTAATTAGTTCACTTATATAAGACAAAGACTGTATGTTGCTGCATTGGATGCAAATATCATGAAATGTAATAAAATGATTTACAAATTAGCAAATTAACGACTTCAAACACCTGCTGTAATAAATATGATCCACACATTTTCAACATTGTTTTACCATAAATTAAGTTTTGACATTTTAAGCAGTGTTACAACGCATCAATCCATGAACTAATTCTTATTGAAGTTTCAGTGACAATTTAAAGTTTTTCCATCTTTAACATTTTTAAAACGGCCAAACTTTTTCAAGAAAAAACAAGTTTGGGTCACTGTCTTTTTGGATGTCTCATTTGAAGGTATTTTGTTGGGGAAATTGCTGATCTCTGGTCGTTATTTTGTGAACTGCATGCGTCTGATTATATACATGAGGTTTTTGAGAAAAAAAGAAGAACTCAATCTAAACATTTAGAGGTCGTGTATCAAATATGATACGGTTGCCGTTGTAGGGTTAAAGCTTCATACCGGACACCGGGGCAATGCTGATAAGATTTTCTGACCTGTGGCGCATCAGTTGGACACAAACGGAGTAAAAAGCATCACAAGTGAGAGCTTCCCAAACTTTCTGGTGTTTAAAAACAAATACTTTAAACTGTGAAGGATCCAGATGTTGCTGACAGGCTGAATAAACGGGAGCATAACAGAAAGAAGTATAGCTTTAACAAGAATCCCTATAAACCCACTTATATTACAGCTTCAATGTATTTCATAAGGAGTTTAGGTGACAGAGCACCTCTCCTTGACACTCTTCCACAGAGACCTTCAGAGAACTGCTAAATTTACACGTGTTATTTGTTTTTGATTTTATTTATTTAGGAGAATCTAAGTAAATGGATGCAAATAGGTCACACTCTTCTGATTTTAATTTACAAATTATGCACTTCTTCGTGTAAAGTCTAAAAAGAAACGATGCATCACACTTTGTGGTTGTAACGTCAAAAAAATGTGGTGAGGTTTAAGGTGTTTTGTTTTTTACATCAGCATCTCCAAATTATTGTTATGCCACCCCAACAATAGAATCCTCTGTCAAATAAAAATCCACACACCGTTCTTGGAGCATATTTGTACAAACGGAGTGTCTGTAACGACAGTGAGGGATCAGGTCGATGACTGCCCAGCTGTTAAACTCTTCTTCTCTAATAGAAATCAACAAGCTGGACAGAAACTGCTCCAACTCAAGACACGAGAGGAAGAAATAAAAAGCTACCAATGTGTTGATTTAGTCTAAAAAACGTTCAGTTTGTCAAATCAGTTTTAAATACATGTTTTGTGTTTTTATTTAGTTGTATCATGTTGATCATTCTGGGTCAGAGCTTTCAGGTTAAAAACACAGCAGAAGAAGAAAACAATTATGTTATATTTGCTATTTAACCTGGATTGACTTGTCCCAACTTTATTGGACATGGATGTAAATTTTGACTCCAACCTTGCATGACAACAAAGCCAATCATCACTTACTTGAGGAGCGCCGCCTCCTCCTCACGCTGCCGTTTGGCCTCATCCTCTTGGAGCTTCTTCTGCAGCTCCTCCTGCTGCTTTTTCTCCTCCTCCTCCTTCTTCTTCTGATCCTCCTCCGCTTTCTGCTTTTCCTCCTCTTTCTTCCTTCGCTCCTTTTCCTCCTTCTTCTTCTTTTCCTCCTCTAAGCGCTTTCTCTTCTCCTCCTTGCCGGCATCCTTTTTGCTGCTTGCTTTCGCCTCCTCTTTGGCTTTGTCTGGAGCAGTTGCCAGCCTCTTTTCGGCATCTCTGTCCTTCTCCTTTTCTTTGTTGCTGAAAGAGATAGCGTCTTTTTCATCCATGTTCACTGAGGGCTTGCTCTCAGCAGGCATACTGAGGATGGAAAACAACAAAAGTTTCTTTAACAAACCTGAAAACCGTTCAGATACCTTAAAAGCCTGGTTAAATACCTACAAGAAGACAAACTATGCTGAAGCCTAAAATTGAACTACAGGGATGACCTAGAGTAGTATCAAAATATACCAAACAACTAAAATCAATCCGGTTATAAACTGGATCTTTGTTGGGGTTTTTTTTATCACCAGCAGCCTGTCACAATAATACAAAATGCCCCATGTCTTTACTTTAACCAATATGACAAGAGGAAGACAGAAAAACGTGAAATCCAAGAATAATTGTTTAGCTCGACCGATAAGCTTATTGTGATTTTATCTCAGTGTTTTTGGTTGCAATCTGACACACAAACCTGTACCAGCTAATTTTAAAAAAACATATAGAAACTAAGATCAGCTCTGTTTAAAGGTTTAGTGTCATTCCTTATTTTCTGAAAAACCTAAAAAGTTAAGTTGTAGGCAACAGATAAAACATTGCATTTTAACTCCACACGTTTCAATTCAATTTAGTTTGGTTTCGTTTCATAACACAGAACTTGGATCCATCTGCAGCATTTCCTCAAAATACACCAACAATAACCACGCAGAAAATCTTGTTATTTATACATAAGGATCTGTAACAAGCAAGGAACCTTTTTAAATTGTTTTTTTTCAAAACGCCAATGTGATTTAACGCCTTAAACGTTGACGTAAACTGTGTAGAAAAGACGGGAAACGTTTAAAGATTCACAAGTTAGCGTTAGCATTAGCTGACGCACTGGTGGAACCGACAAAAACCAACGTTTATGCACCCTGGTAGTGCGCATTACGCTGTGGAAATGTTAACTTTAAATAACATAGAGGGTAAAATAACAGATACATGGAAAAAATGTATGTAAATGTGGCTTTAAAATTAAGAATTGTACCTATTAATCGCTCCAAAACAAACATCGGTGAATGGTTTCCAAGTTAACAGGACCCTCTGTTGTTGGTCTCATACATTATGCCTGACTAAAAACATACAAAATAAAACAATTCCCGCTAATGTTTTGACAGCTGAAACAATTTGTGTATATCAGTTCAGTTGTTGTGTAATATATATAGTTTATTTAGCATATATATATATATATTTCGGCAGAATTAAAATGGTGTCAACTGGCAATATTTAGGGTCGCTTTTTGATTCATGCTAGTGCTAGGCTATGTTAGGCTAAGCTAGGCTAGGCTAGGCTATGGGGCTAACAGAGCACCTGTACTAAATGATCTCAATTTTAATTAAAAACAGTAACAAAAACAGTCGTAATAATAATAGTATTTATGATTTGTTATTTTTATATCACCGTATTCTTTCATAATATTTTAACTATTTAACAAATATTCTTATTTTCATTTTGACAGTAGGCTACTTTAAAGTCTTTGAAAAAAAAAAATATTTTATTCTTTTTGCTTTTTTTATCACAGATGTTTCTGATCACTGACAAGTTCGAATATAGCACCACAAAAAGGCAGCTTTCTAATTATGTTTTGCCTCCAAGAGCAAAAGAATGATAACAATAGGGTTACAAATTATTGTTTATTTTTTTACACCGGCAATTTACAGAAACGAAGCGTACTGGTAGATAATTTCAGTCTACTGTTCCGTCTGTATTAGCAGGTTTTTAAACATGTAAAATTTCCTGTCACTGTATAAATCATGTGAAGAGACTGGTATGAATTAAGCAACATCAATTTGGTTGGACATACGGTTAATGTCATATATTTTATTACTTTTAAGTTCTAAATCAACACTTGAGATCTGCTTTAAAGGAAAAAGTCAGAACAGAAATCCATTTAAAAACACATTACTAATTTAAACACAGTAATGAAAGTAATGCCTTCACTATGAGACTAAAACAATATTCTTTTGACCATCAAATTAAACGTCATCTGTGGTGTAAACAAATATTTATATATATATATATATATATATATATATATATATATATATATATATATATATATATATATATATATATATATATAAAAAATATATATATAAAAAAAAATATATATATATATATATATATATATATATATATATATACATTCTCATATATACATATATACATACATTCTCCTATCAATTAAGTTGTCCATCTCCTGAAGCAACAGAGCAGTCTCAGACCATCACACTACCACTACCATTTTTGACTTTTGGTATTATGTTCTCTTTAGAAAATACTGCTTTCGTTTTACGCAAGATGGTATGAAGAATAACTTCCGAAAACAGAATTCCCAACAGAATATTTTCTAAACAGTTGAGGCTTTTTGGTAAATGTGAGACGGGTCAGCCTCTCCTGGGAAGGTTGTCCACTGTTCCATGTGCTCTTCGTCTCTGGAAAATGGTTCTCACTGTAGTTCCCTGAAGTCCCAAAGCCTTAGAAATAGCTTTGTAATCACTGCCAGACTGATAGATGTCAAACACTTTGTTTCTCATCAGTTCTTGATTTCTTTAGATCGGGGTACGATGCATTGCTTATTAAAATCTTTAAGCCTACTTCATGATTGAGCCATCCCACATCATGAAGGTCCTGGAGAGACTCCTGTGTGCCCACCTGAATAAGCAAACTACAACATATCAGGACCCACTGCAGTTTGCTTATCGCCGTGGAGTTGAAGATGCCATCATCCACCTGCTTCAACCAACCCACTGTCATCTGGACAAAGCAGGCAGCACTGTGAGGATCATGTTGTTTGATTTCTCCAGTGCATTTAACACAATTCAGCCTGATTTGCTTTGTCAGAAACTCCTGAAGACACAGGTGGAGCCCTCAACAATCGCCTGGATCAATGACTACCTGACCAACAGACCACAATTTGTGAGACTGAAGAATTGTGTGTCAAACCAGGTGGTCAGCAGCACAGGAGCACCACAGGGGACCGTACTCTCACCATTCCTTTTCACTCTGTACACCTCAGACTATCAGTACAAATCAGAGACCTGTCATCTGCAGAAATACTCAGATGACTCTGCAATTGTCGGGTGTATCAGAGATGGACAAGAAGCTGAATACAGAGAGCTGGTGGACCGCTTTGTGACATGGTGTGGAAACAATCGTCTCACCTTGAATGTGAACAAAACAAAGGAGATTGTAGATTTCAGAAGAAACAGGGATAAGTCAAACACTGTTTCCATCATGGGAGAAGAAGTGGAGGTGGTTGAGGAGTATAAATACCTCGGAGTTCACCTTGACAACAGACTGGACTGGAGGCGCAACAGTGAAGCCGTCTACAAGAAGGGACAGAGCAGACTGTACTTCTTGAGGAAGCTTAGGTCCTTCAAGGTTTGCAGCAAGATGCTGCAGATCTTCTACAAGTCTGTTGTGGAGAGTGTAATCTCTTCAGCCGTCATCTGTTGGGGTAGCAGCATCAGAGCCAGGGACTTAAAAAGGCTAAACAACCTGATAAAGAAGGTTCTGGTTCTGTTCTGGGGATGACTGTGGAACATCTGGAGATGATGATGCAAAGAAGGATTCTTCATAAAATCAAGAACTTTATGCACAACCCTGAGCATCCTCTTCATGAGACAGTCCTGCAACAACAGAGCGTCTTCAGTCTGAGGTTTTTTCAGTTTCGCTGAAACACAGACCGCTACAGGAAATCCTTCCTGCTTACGGCCATCATGATCTACAACAACTCCTTAAAGAATTAATTATATGAGCTACAACAACACCTAATTTTCCTCTGGGATCAATAAAGTATTTTTGAATTGAATGTTGTAGGACAGGTTCTATTTAAATGCTTGGTTCTAGAGGTCTGGCAGTATTTACATTTAGTCATTTACCAGATGCTTTTATCCAAACCGACTTACAAATGAGGAACATAAACATAAACTAGTTTAGAGTCACACAGTGTAAGCGCTGTAAGAAAGAAATGTCTCAACTGTAACCATTTCTTTTGCCTAGGAAGTTGCAAAAAAAGTTCATTTATTTTTTTAATTTTTATTTATCCTTGGATCAGGGAGCTAAAAAGTGTAGTCACTGATCGATTGCCACATTATGCAGGAACCATCAGTCGCTGCCCGTTTGCACAGCAAAGATTACGGGTGGGAGTGAAGTTATCAGCCCTGGGGGTGAAGCAAGTGAAATTAAACTCAACTATCCAAAAAGTGTCCTTTGGATTCTTCTCTTAAATAAACCCAACATCAATTCAGAGCAGAATTTTAGCAGTTTATTGCAGAATGCTGCCATTTCTGACATTACTACCCAGTTGAAATCATTTACAACTGACCGGGGTCACCAGTTTGATCTAGATAACCAATCAGAGCCTTGACAAGTGTGAAACACATCTGTGATGTTTCGGATCGGGGAAAATTAGTATAACTCAGTTTATCTCATGTAAAAAAAACAAAAAAAAAACAGAAAGATTGATAAAGAAAATTACAGCAGCACACAACTTAACTAAACACGGTAAACAATAGACCACACTAAATTATTAACAACTTAAAGAAACTGGTGAAATAATTTTTTTTTAATTAACCACAAACTCGTGTTTAATAAGCAGAGTTTCAACTACATTTAAAACATGAAAGATTTGGGTTGAAAAATCGGGGCAGCCATAACACTGAAATTAACTCAAAAGGAACCCAAAAACAGATCAGCTGCATTTTATTGTTGAAATGTCTGAGGCTGAATTCAGTCAGAAAGAAATGAGTTATGGACACAATCAAGATGTAAACACAATCTGAACCTTTTGCTAACCTTTTATATGCCCGTAATAATATGCCATTTATCTGGGTAATTGTAATAAAAATGAACCTGTATAAGTAAATAAACCTAAATATTTAAAAGTTTTTAGCTCACGGAGGTTGCTGCAATGATATTGAAAGCAATAAAAGAGATTAACATTGATTAATGGATCACCAATCAAACTGCCATTTACAGCTAATACTGATTCTTAATAAAGGAGGTAAAGTTCTGCTTTGGTTTCATTTTCCTGCTGATACACCCAACTGTGTCCAAGTTTTAGCCATCTACGTGCTGATTTGGGGTGAAGTTGAAACAAATCGGGCAAATTTCTTGACAGCTGAAAGGATTTTTGATAAATTCAGCTTTTGTGTAATTTATTTTTTGTTTTAGCACATATATTTGGGCAAAATTAAAACTGTGTCAACTGGCAATCTTTTGGATCACTTTTTGTTTTAAGCTAGCGCTAGGTTAGTAGGCTAACGGGGCACCGTACAACCCGGCGTCTATGATTTCATTCATTTTTGTTAAAAACAATAAACTTGCTATGCCTACAGTTGCAATAATAATAATAATAATAAATTGAGATAAATATTATTCTGTTCCTTAGGCCAAATTTCTCTCTAACAGTTGCATGCATGACAGTCATAATCATTTTGAAAGCGGGTGTGTTTACCTTGGTCATTGGTCCCATAAGTTATGTCTGACTTAAAAAATTATTAATAAAAAAACTGGGCTAATGTTTTGACAACTGAAATTATTTGTGTATATGAATTCAGCTTTTGTGTAATATATATATATATACAGTATATATAATTTAATTAAATTTTTTCAGCATATACATTTCGGTAAAATTAAAATTGTGTCAACTGACAATCGTCGCTTTTAGTTTTTGCTAGTGCTAGGCTAGGCTAAACTAGCGTAGGCTATGCTAAACTAGTGCTAGACTAGACTAAACTAGAGCTAGACTAGGCTAAACTAGTGCTAAACTAGAGCTAGACTAGGCTAAACTAGTGCTAGGCTAGGCTAAACTAGCGCTAGCCTAGGCTAAACTAGCGCTAGCCTAGGCTAAACTAGCGCTAGCCTAGGCTAAACTAGCGCTAGCCTAGGCTAAACTAGTCCTACGCTAGGCTAAAATAGTGCTAGGCTAGGCAGCTAACAAAGCACAGTACAACCTGCAGGGAATGATTAATTTTAGTAAAAGCACTAACAAAATAACTGCTCTTACAGTCGTAATAATAATCTTTTAGTATTATTCATAATTATTTATTAAGGTAATTTCTATTTACGGTCATTAACGGTTTCATGCACTCATAGTGTTTATGAGTTTTACAGTTTATAGTGAGTTTTATAACTTGTTAAGTGGTGCTGAAGGTTCTACAATGTCTTAACTTGGCGACACCAAGGCCTGAGAATGTCTGGTTGGTCAGTAGACTGACTGCAGCTGGTAGTTTCTGTTTGCTGCATAAAACGGATTTGTTTGGACTCACCAACACCTAGAACAATGGGAAAGTCCAAGGAACCAGTTCTAGGAAGAAATGTGGTTTTCCATAACTTGGGAAAGCCTTTCGGGACTATTTCTACACAACTACAGATTCAAAAACCATCAGTTCCGACACCTGAATATAAAAACAAATTATTCAGATGAGTCAAAATTTTGATACAGTCTGGAAGAAGACGCAAAGTATCCCCTTGGATGAAAACAAGTTGGTTAGGGTGTTTAGGAAACACCAATTTATGGAATGCTTCAGTATCACAGGTGGCAAAACACCACCACAGCATGATGCTGCCTCCACCATGCATTTAAGTTCTCTCCAAAGCCAGTTTTCATGTGTGTTTGTGATCTGAATTCTACCCCAGCTTTAAACATCTGACCTAAATTGTCCTCAAATGGAGGGAAATTAGCTACACACCAGGATCCACCGAGGCTCAAATCCCTATATTGATGTCAATACTTGAGCTACTTTTTGACATGGAGGCTGCGAGATAAGCAAACGGACATGTTATTTATCTTTTCTTTTTGATCTCATTAAAAGAGGTAGGGGAGGTAAGTTGTTTTTCTTCTCTTCTTTGGGTAAATGGCCAAAAATTACGTTTGTTTGGAGGAGTCAAGGTGAGGCCTTCAAACCTAAAAACAAAGCAACAATTGTCAAGCACGGTGATGGCAGTATCATGCTGTGGGGTTCTACTGCCAGTGGAACAATAATGATGGTGGACTACCTTTAAATTCTCAAACTTCACCTTAAATCAACAGCTTGATGGTTGAAACTTGGGCACATTTCGGTGTTTCAACTGGACGATGATCCAAAGCTGGTTTTAGAATGGATCTAGAAGACTGACTGTGAGTTTCTGGCTTTCCCCAAAAGTCTGTGGAAGGGAAAACAACCAATCTAAACAAACTCTTGCAACTCTGCCAAAAGGCGGGGGTCGTGGCAGAACTTCAACGCTGCTCATCAACCAGAAAAATCGATCGGCGGTGGCTTATAACTGTATCGCACATCACATTCCTCTGCTGGGAAATCCTTGGTACCAGTAAGGAAAAGGCCTGATTTCTCTTGATCGGTCGCTCTGAAACTGTTTTTCAACTACATGTTAGAAAACATTTGCAGGAAATTCTGCAGGCAACTCAGGCCAAGTCTGACGGTACCCTTTAAAGGCTGCTGTGCTGCTCTTTGTTGAAGATAAAAATGTCGTTTTATGAAGCTAACACTGCTTTGCATTTCGAGTCCGAACGATGCTGCGATTTGTCTCAGCTTCCCTTCCTGAATAGTAAAATAATTAAGAAATGTTTTCTCCTTCTAAAGGACATTCTCCCAGTAATATGTAAAGGAGATATCTGAAGAAGTTTCTTCATCTACGGCTTCTGAGCCAGGCGACTTTTCCCCTCCTCCTGTTCAACCAGCTTGAAGTGAGTGTAGAACAGGATTCCTGCCAGCGTACAGAGGATCCCCAACGCCTGAGAGACACAGTGAGACAGAAGTTCAGTTCAGGAGAAAATAAAAAGGTTAAATTCACAGAGCAGCACTAAACGGAGAAAAACCCTCACCTGGTTGAGAGAGAGTGGCTCGTGGAAGAGCAGGTATCCTCCAATCAGAGTGATGCAGAATTTGAAATGACCAAACATGTTGTAGCTGATGGAGGGAGTGAAGGGAGCATGAACCGAAGAAATGATAGATGGATGGATGGATAAACCGATGGATGGATGGATGGATAAACTGAAGGATGGATGGATGGATAGATTGATGGATGGATGGATAAACCGATTGATGGATAAACTGAAGGATGGATGATAGATTGGTAAACGGATGGACGGATGGATGGATAATCGGATGGATGGATAAACTGAAGGATGGATTGATGGATGGATAAACTGATGGATGGATGGATAAACTGATGGATGGATGGATAAACTGATGGATGGATTGATGGATGGATAAACTGATGGATGGATGGATGGATAAACTGATGGATGGATGGATAAACTGATGGATGGATGGATAAACTGATGGATGGATTGATGGATGGATAAACTGATGGATGGATGGATGGATAAACTGATGGATGGATGGATAAACTGATGGACGGATGGATAAACTGATGGACGGATGGATGGATGGATAAACGGATGGATGGATGGATGGATGGATGAATGAACTGAAGGATGGATGGATGGATAAACTGGTGGATGGATGGATGGATGGATAAACTGAAGGATGGATGGATAAACTGATGGACGGATGGATAAACGGATGGATGGATAAACGGATGGATGAATGAACTGAAGGATGGATGGATAAACTGAAGGATGGATGGATAAACTGAAGGATGGATGGATTGGTAAACGGATGGATGGATTGATGGATAAACTGATGGATGGATGGATGGATAAACTGAAGGATGGATGGATAAACTGATGGACGGATGGATGGATGGATGGATAAACGGATGGATGGATGGATGGATGGATGAATGAACTGAAGGATGGATGGATGGATGGATGGATGGATAAACTGAAGGATGGATGGGTAAACGGATGGATGGATGGATAGATTGATACACTGAAGGATGGATGGATAAACCGAAGGATGGATGGATAAACTGAAGGATGGATGGATAAACTGAAGGATGGATGGATTGGTAAACGGATGGATGGATGGATAGATTGATACACTGAAGGATGGATGGATAAACCGAAGGATGGATGGATAAACTGAAGGATGGATGGATTGGTAAACGGATGGATGGATGGATGGATGGATGTCTTGATCGATGGACGGATGGATAAACGAAAGACATGATGATGGATGGACAAACGGATGGACGAAAGGATTGACAGACAGACAGACAGATAGATAGATAGACAGACAGACAGACAGACAGACAGACAGGTAGATAGATAGATAGATAGATACATAGATACATAGATAGATAGATAGATAGATAGATAGATAGATAGATAGATAGATAGACAGACAGACAGACAGACAGACAGATTCCCCCCATGTGCCTAAAGGATACGTTACAGCCGAGGTGTTCCCGATGATCCAGTAGATAGAAAGGTTGACGAGGAACGCCACCACGCCCGAGAACAGCACCGTCGCCTGGTCAACGAGAGAACAGCAGTCTTAAGTCACAGACGTCAGGAAGAAAACGTCAAAAAAACAACAACCCTAAGTCTATGTCTGACCAGAGCGGGCAGAGACCACGGTCCGAATATCCCGCCGTCTCCGGTCAGCAGCTCAAACAGCGGGATGATCCCGAGGAGGACCGCAGATGATAGAGGAGCCTGAAATCGTCACAGCGTTAAAAAAGGGCAGAATGAATATGACACCAAAATGCATGAATTACATTTGTTTTCAATGGATTACTAAGGGTGCCAAAAACTGAAGCAGCATTTTTACAATGAAAACGTTTAATTTTCCAATTCAGAAATTAATTCAAATGAAAGTTTGTATTTTTCTAAATTTTCTAGGTGAGATGAATAATTCAATAAATAAATTTTCCAAAAACACTAAATGGAAAACTATCAAAACAATTTCTGATATTTAAGATTATTCATTATAGTGAGTTTTCAGGAGAGCCCAACAAGGTGATACTGATGACGCTGCGTTAATATAGGTGATTATTAGCCACAGTGCTAAACTTTCCTGCAATAATGAGTGATAAATCACCAGAATGCATGAAAGGAACAAGGTTCTGGAAGCTAAATGACTAAAATGTTGACATTCGTACAGACAGAGACAAATAATCTGCTACAAGAATTTAAAATGGGATGAAACGTAAGAAAATTCTTAGAATCGAAGACAAAAAGCACAAATCCAATCAAGCTAAAAAAATAATCCAGATCAAGATGATCCGGTCATGCAGAAGTATTCACACCCCGTCCACATTGTGTTGCAACCAAACTTTAATGCATTATTAATGATTTATGCGAGAGGACGACACGACGCTGTGCATAATTGTGAAGCGGAAGGAAAGTGATGCATGGATTTTCGATTTTTATTCACAAAGACGAATCTGAAAAGTAGGGATGTGTATTGGCAAAAATCTGGCGATGGTATCGTGATACATGGGGGACGATACGATATATTGCAATACTATGAGTAAGACGATCTATTGTGATTTTTAAAACTCAATTTAACAGTAGGAAAACTGTCCCATCATTCTAAACACTCCAACCTGTTTCATACTTTAACACGTCCAGTTTTATTACTAGATCTAGTTGATCCACTGGAACGAAGAAGGTGAGAACAGCCACAAAGCTACCAGTTAAACTTTTAATTTTGCTACAATAATTACTGTCATCATTAATCGTTCCATTCAAATCCCCCCCCAAAAAAAAAAAAAAATCAATATTTTTGTTTTGAATATCGGGAAATAAAATATCGCGATATATCAGTGTATCGATATTTTCTTACATCCCTACTGAAAAGTGTGGCGTGCATTTGATTTCAGAGTCTCCACCCCCAAATTCCTCTTTGTAAAAAACAAACAAAAAAAAAACAGCTCAAACCCAAGCTGCAGGGATGAGATGAATATGAAGGTAGAAATGTGCCAAAACGCATGCAGTTGTAGCTCGTGATGTGAACACTTGTAGAATCCCATTGGAGAACTTGAGCAACAAAAATCTGAAGTTCTATGTCAAACATCACAGCAGGGGAAATAATCACACACACAAACTGAATTTCAAATTGCACTAAAACCCCAAACATGTAAGACCCTGTGTGAAACAAATACACTAGTGTCAGATTTTCCCCTGCTGAAAACTTTCACATTAACCTGTTCTGAATGTGAAGTCACATAAACATATACACATGTCTGCTTTCATTTTTATACAAACATAATTACAGCTCTCCGCTTACCATTTATCGTTTCCTACTATAAATATTTTTTTAATGTGTACATTTTTGGTTACAACTTCAACGTATTGACTTCAACCACTCGAATCTGCTGCTTAGTGCGCACACATCAGCTACGACGAATCACGGCGCGGCGAAAACAGTGCACTGAGTTTTGGCTTTCTGCGAAATGTTTGTGCCAAAACTAACTTGTACTTGAAGGATAAGGGCGAGGGGGGGGGGGGGGGGGGGGGTTGTGATGACGTCGTCAATAGATCAACCAATCAGAGCGAGAGGTCTGGATATGTGGACGTGCCATATTACACCCTCCAGCCAATCAGAATCGAGTATTCACCCAGACTATGGTATAAGCGGGATAATGCCCTTTGAGGTGTTCATTTATAGAAATTAATGAACTTCACGGAGTGGAATATCAAGTTGACATGGGTCTATTTCCTCTTCAAAGCACATAACAAAGATGTCTTACGATGTTTGGCGAAGTAACTCACCCCAGCTTGCTGCGTCATGAATGTATCGAAAGGGAGAAAAAAATATGGCACGTCCACATATCCAGACCTCTCGCTCTGATTGGTTGATCTATTGACGTCATCACTCTCTCCGCCCCCCCAGCGGAAAGCTGTAATCATGCTTGTATAAATTATGCTTGTATAAAAATGAAAGCAGACATGTGAATATGTTTATGTGACTTTACATTCAGAACAGGTTAATGTGAAAGTTTTCAGCAGGGGAAAATCTGACACTAGTGCATTTGTTTCACACAGGGTCTTACATGTTTGGGGTTGTATTGCAATTTGAAATTCAGTTTGTGTGTGTGATTATTTCCCCTTCTGTGATGTTTGACATATAACTTCAAATTTCTATTGCTCAAGTTCTCCAATGCGATTCTACAAGTGTTCACATCACGAGCTACAACTGCATGCGTTTTGGCACATATCTACCTTCATAGATGAATCCTGACACAGATTCTCAGCTGGATTTAGGTCTGGACTTTGACTAGATAAGAAAAGTCCCAACGGCACTCGTTATTAGAAGCAATAACCGACCTTCGACCTGCTGCAGAACAACACAGCTTCTATTTATCAGACTTCTTACCTGATAGTACAGAAGCTGCATGGAGTTCACCTGGAGCTCATGTTGTTTCGCTCCCACCCACTGAGAGACACACAAAGACAGGCAGATATAGTTCCTTCCTTCGCTTTGGTTCAGTTTTCTGCACCCAGTGTTTCCATTTACTCACCACTTGGTAAAGCGAAGTGACAAGAACCCCCAAGGTGGCAAACACCGTCCCCAGCAGGTT
>OY747722.1:3770000-3812500 GCA_963556495.2 Valencia hispanica | reverse complement strand
TAGATTTAACAGATTACAAAACATGAGATCTACAAGAGCAGTAACATCTGCAGATTGTTTTTTCTTCTCTAAAAGGAGCAAAGCTGTGCTGCTCATTTAAAAACTGGAACTAAACTTTCCACCTTTAAAAGGACAGAACAAATCCTGCCTCGTGCAACAATGGACCATGTATACATTTTAAGGTGTAGATGTCTGTGCGGGTCTGTGGGTGGGTTTGTTTGAGTGTACGGGTGAATATGAATGTGTTTTATTATACATAAAGTATCAAATAAACCATAAATGAAATATAATAATAAAATAAGAGCCACTAGACACAGATGAATCTTACACATGGACTGGAAATGTTGCATTAATCGTGTCAAGCAACTCCTGAATCGGAAACAACATCAGATGTGTCTTACCTGGGTGGGGGAGAACCAAATTGTTGTTGACATATTTATTTTAAATTGTTTATAGTTGAGAATTTGAGATAATTATAATTTACACAAACTAGAGAACAGAGAAATGTAAGAATACAGATTGTTTACGATAAAACCTATAAGAATAATCGTGGTTTATCGTTAGTAAAGGGTGAAAAATAAAAATTGTAAAATGTCGAAGAAGAAATCAAAACAAAATGCCCCAAAAGGAGTAGGTTAAAATGTAAAAAACCTATTCTTACAACCCTCTTCCTTTTTCTTTTTTTTGTTTTACAATATATAACAATAATTTATGTCTACCGATATGTATTATTAACATATTTAATATAATTCAATTCATATTACCTGCTACCAAACTCTTAATAACTCGACTCCTGAATTACTATGTAATATTCAATTAAAAAAATAACGTTTTTATCCCAAAAGGTAATTAAATGTTGTCTTAACTCATATCATTCAACTGTCTTCGAAGAATTGTGGATGGTGATGCTGTGGGCAGGAAGGATCTCCAGTAGCAGTCAGTCTTGTGACAAATCTAAAGAAGCCTCTGACTGAAGACATTTTTCCTGTCATGACATGCTAACAGCTCAAAATCCAGGGAACCGAGATTATATGTATATATTGTATCTGTCCCCATCAAATAAACCATAAATAAATAAAATAAAAAATAAGGGCCACTACACACAGATGAATCTTACACATGGACTAGAAATGTTGCATTAATCATGTCAAACGTGATTAATGCAACCTGGGTGGGGGAGAACCAGAACTGGACTGTTGCTCACAGGTCCAAAGTCCTCTTTTCAATTGACAGTAAAGTTTGTATTTCATTTAGAAAGAAAGGTCCCAAAGTGGAGAGAACCAGAATCCGGGTTTGGGTTTTTGTCACGATTTGTATAAGGAGGACCCAAATGCAGTGGTTCAGGGTGAAAAAAAAAGGTTGGAGGAAAGTGAAAAATATGAACAAAGAAGAGACACAGCGAGGCAGAAAGAAGCACCAAAACTAAACTAAGAAAATGTAAACATGAACACAAAGAGGTAAGCAGAGTAAGAGAAGAAGAAGAATAGACTAGAAATACATTAAAATGGCAAAACAACCACCATGTCACCTGCTGGTTCTGTTCCACCTGGTTTTCTGAGGTCCACAGTCAACACAGCCATCTACCAGGACATTTCAGAGCTCTTCATGCTTCCTTCTGCCGACACGCTTCATGGAGATGCTGATTTCATTCTCCAGCAGGACTTGGTACCGGCCCACACTGCCAAAGGTACCAGAAGCTGGTCCAATGACCACGGAGGTATACTGAGCTTGATCGGCCAGTAAACGGGCCTGACCAGAACCCCACAGAAAATGTATGGAGTACGGTAATTTTCAAGAGGAAGATGAGAGACATCAGAACCAACGACATAGATGAGCAGAAGGCCGATATCAAAGCAACCTGGGCTTCCAGAACCTCAGCAGAACCAGAGGCTGATCTCCTCCATGACGATCTCAGACCAAGTAATGAGCGCATTGAAGTGAACATAGTTTTAAGAAACCGGTCATTTCTGTTGAAAATATCCTCATTATTATTTTTTTTTATATTCAAATTTTCTGAGATGCTGAATTTTGGGTTTTCATTCTCTGTGAGCCGGAATCATCAAAATTACAGGAAATAAAATCTTGAAACGTTTCACTCTATTTTGTAATGAATCTATATAATATATAAGTTTCATTTTCTGAAAGGAGGAACAAAACTTTTTCATGATATGAAATTTTATTCAGATGTACCTGTACTTGTTGCTGATTTTCCGATTTTATTCTTCAAAACATTAAAAGGACATCAAACCAAATGTTAATTTCTGTTTATGCTATTCCGTCCACTCGATAAAGAAAATTTAGGCCTATATTTGATATATTTGATATTTTAATTTTTTTAAATCTTTTAAATAACATAGCCACTCTTTTGTTGCTTTTCATTACTGGGTTCTGATGACAACATCCAATTTGCAAAACACACAAAATCCAGAGTTTTGGGAGGGGGAAAGGAAAAAGGTTCACCTCATTCTTTGCTCAAATTCTATTTATTTACTACTAAATTTCTTTAAAACACAGGTTTCACGCCATATAAATATCCAAAAATAAAAAATAACACAATTTAACTTCCAGAAAAATAACTTGACGAACTCCGTTTGGGTGCAATCTAACAGTGTACCATAGGGGGCAGTAGAGTAGCTTAAGGTTTTCAGTCTGCGGAGAATTTAAAAGAAGAAAAAGGAAGCCTGCTAAACCTCGTGAAGCGGGAACTGACAGCTCTGCAAAATGGACGGGTAAAATATGTCACTTTAAACCTTTAAGTGTTTTCTGGTGTTTAAGTTGCTCTATGTTTGAGTTCTATGCTTTTGTTTGTTTGCTTTTTGTTGTATGTTTCAGGGGAGCTAACTATGCTAACAATGCTAACCCTTCGTCTCACTGTGAATGCCGATGCTAACTGGCACATTTTTGTTGACATATTTAATTTAAATGTTCTGTAGTTGACAATTTAAGATCATTATAATTTACACGAACTAAAGAGCAGAGAAATGTAAGAGTAAAGATTGTTTACGATTAAACATATAAAGAAATTCGTGGTTTACCGTCCGTAGAGGGTGGAAAATAGTCAAATGTTAAAGAAGAAAACATAAAGTGCCCGAAAAGGAGTAGGTTAAAATGGAGAACATGTTCTTATAACCCCCTTATTTTTTTTTTTACAATTTATGACAATTTATAACTACCAATATGTATTATTTACATTTTTGATATAATTCAATGTATATTACCTGCTACCAAACACTTAATAACTTAGCTCTTGAATTACCATATAACATTCAATTAAAAAAGACAGTTTTTATCCCAAAGGAAAATTAAATGTTGTCGTAACTCATATCATTCAAGTATCTTCAAAGAACTGTGGATGGTGATGCTGTAGGCAGAAAGGATCTCCAGTAGCAGTCAGTGTTGTGATAAATCTGAAGAAGCCTCTGACTGAAAACATTTTTGCTGTCATGAGATGCTAACAGCTCAAAATCCAGGGAACAGAGAGGATATTTTAGAGTAGATGACATTAGTTGTTGGCAACCGCTCCTAATCCACCTCGTTTGCTTTTGCCGCTCGTCTTTAAGTCTCTGTGTCGCTGTATGGTTATAAAGCCGGGGAGAGAGACGGAGTAGGGGATACAAAAGCCTCCTTTTTAACTCTTCTGGGTTTTGGGGTCGTAAATAGAGTATTATTTAAGCTTTTAAAATGCCAATCAACTGCTCCCAGTGGTTGCCACGGTTACGCATCATAACAACTGTCCTAAAGTAAAGGCAAAAATCCTTCCAGCTAATTGTCCAAATATTTAATGCCTCAACCAAAAAGTGAACCAAAGTCTAGAAAAGGGCAGTTTTTTCTTTAACCAGATCCCACATTTTTAATGTATTTGCTTTAAAAAAAATGGGGATGCAAAGAAGGAATCCTCCATAAAATGAAGAACAATCCAGAGAATCCTCTTCATCAGTCTGTTATACAACAACAAAGTGTCTTCAGTCAGAAGCTTCTTCAGAATCGATGTTGTACAGACCACTACACAATTATTGGGAACACTGGTCACTTGACAGTTGTCTAGAAGAAGGTCATTGATGCCCTCCTAACGGAGAGCAAATGGTTAATAAGTGGTTGGTAGGCTGCATGCAAACAAAATGGAAAATTTAGTGGAGGAAAAAATGGAAGGCTGTTTAACCATGTCTTACTTCTAGCTGTAAATGTTAAATATTTAAATAATCACCCCGTGTGTGTCATGTCATCCTAAGGGGGCAGAGTGAGCTGCCATCTCCAGTGGTCCGAGATGATGAGGTGACGGTCGCCGCCCGCAGGAGGAAGAAGGTGGCTTGTATCCTTAAAAAAAATGTTTTTGTGAGCTCAGCTAAAAAAAAGAATCTTGATTATTGGATGTTGCTGCTTTAGAAAACTGATTTTTAGCTTTTTGTTGTTGTTTTAGTTGCGTCGAATTATCAACACTTTTCTATTACAGGTCACTGAATCAAGAGTTTTCTTCTTCATGAGTTAATTAAGTTGAAATATCTGCCTTTAGAGAACACAGGAGTCCAGTAACGTTGTTAAAATGCGGATCAGACCTCAGGAAAAAAACTGGAAATCTGCAGAAGACAAGGATCTTTGAGATGAACTAATCATGAAAAAGGATTTGTTACAGATAGAAATCCGAAATGGAAGATGTTGTCCTGTTATTCTCCTGACTCTCTGCCTCAGTCCCGTCCCCTGGCGGCAGCCCCATCGTTCCCTCGCTGACACCCGCCCGCTCCCTGCTGAGGAACACCCCAGCTTCCCTGTTCAGACAGGCCGGTGAGGCGTTAAACCAGATCCGTTTTCTATCAAACCGCTACATATTTGACTAAATCCCAAACTTTGGTCCCGCCTTTTTTGTCTCGAAGTCACTCCCAGAGTTCCAGATGTCTCCTCCATTTTGGTTCCTGGAGTTCGGACGCCTCGGTACATGCACACGCCCAGAAATGCGCTGAGCGGCGCGGTAAGAGACGACCACATAGTTGCATTCAAAAGGTACCCATCGTTAGTTTGTTTTTATTTACTCAAGGTAAATAATATGACCCATGTGCAGAACTTGGAGGACAGCGACTGGACCAACAGCTTGTACATGTCCCCCGTCTCCGGGTTGGACAACAGTAGCTTCTTCAGAGACGACGAGGCGAACCTGAGCTCGGCGCTGCTGAAGGAGGACGACCCAGGAGAGGCAGGTGAGTGAAACCGAACGTCTCCAAGCCTTCTATCGGACACGCCGCTGCGGTGGTTTGAGGAGCACGCTTTAACACCGAACTCTCTGATCCGCTCAGCGGCCGCCAGTCTCTTCCCAGAGTTCCTGGCCTCCTTTCTGAAACACTCCTCTACTGCTGTGTTCGAGCTGCTGGAGGATTATCAGAACATCTGCCAGGAGAAGGTACCTGAAACCTAACTGTTCTCACGGTTATCATGATTAAATTCTGTTTATCTATTCTCTTCCAAAAAGTTCTATTTATTATATTTATGAATTCTACAATGGTTCTGCTCAAGGTGGCAGCTTGTTGTAGCTGCTCTTTTTGTTCTGATTTATTCTTCTTCTAAACTTTTGTTCATAATTTGTCTTGTTTAATTGAATGAAAAATGATTCCCTCTGGTTCTGGATGCGGTGCAGCTGGAAGGATTTTTGCTTTTCCCTTTTCTTTTTGTTCCTTCGGATAGTTATGATGCATAAGGATGACAATAAGGTATTTTTTTTACAACTGGAAGCGGTTGATTAGCGTCTCGAAAGCTTAAATTATACCTGAACTCTGACCTCAAATCCCAAAGTTGTTGAAAAGGAGGCATCATAGCTGCAGAGCAGGACCAAAGGGCAGAGAGAGGAGGAGGAAATTCAAACCATCTCTTCCATCCATCGTAAAGGGCAAGGATCATATCCCCTCCTCCAATCTCTTTATTCTAACCATACGGCCAGACAGAGATTTAAAATGGAGTGGCAAAAGCAAACAAGGTAGATTAGCAGAGCTTGTCAACAATTGATGATGTCATCCAGGACGTGCTACTGTGGAATATCATCTCCATGCCTGGATACTGAGTTGTTAGCATGTCATGACAGTCATGAGACTGTCTCACAACAACAGTCTTCAGTCAGAGGCCTCTTCAGATTTGTTGCAAGACTGACTGCTACCTGAGAGCTGCCCAGAGGATCACTACCCACGACGACTCTTTGTAGATACTTGGATGTTACGCGTTACGACAACATTTAATTTCCCTTTTAAGATGAAGTATTTTTGAATTGAATTTTTTTTCTAAAATAAAATATCAGTTAAGTTTTTTTATGTTTTGTTTTACAGGTAATTAACTTGCATAAGCCTAATTAAAAAACATACAAGTTTTGGTTGTAAAATAAAGACTGCGGTTACATCAGGTGTGTCACTGACTCTCTTAAATGGTAGAATTTAAAAAAAAAAAAATTTCATCCTAAAAAGATAAATGGAGAAACGTTTTGGGATTAAAAAAACACAAAAAACTTGATAAATAACTAGGTTTCTATCCAGTGTGGAAAAGTATGGAATTCAGGAATTTTTTTCCAGTCGAATATGTAAAAAAAATTACTAACTTCTATGTTAAATTTCTTGTTGCGTTAGCACGAGTAAAAAGAGAACCTCATGACTGATTCTTTTTAAGGTGGACGTGCTGCAGTCGGTGGTGCTGAGAGCGGGTCAGAACAGTAAGACAGCGGGCGTCCGCTGGCTACTGCAGCAGGAGAACTGCACCTGGAGGCTCATCGCTTCTCTTTACAGGTATCTGTCCAGCTGACTGAGCGTGCATTTGTCTTGCTTTTAAATTAACCTGATGTCTGTTTTTGCAGAGATCGTGTCCAGTTGGCGCTGAAGGAGGACATGATTATAGACATGATTGTAAGTGGAGCCTTTAAGACTTTGTAATGAGCGGGAAAAAGCAGCCGTTTGATAAGATTAGAAGAGTGTCTGACTGCGTAGAGGGAAAATGGAGGGGGGGCGGGGATTTATGAGTTGAGCAACAGTATTGCATGCAGACGAGGTGCTTCTTTGATCCAGCATGCATTCTGTCAACCACAGTCATGTTTGAGCTATAAACGTTTCAGAAAAGGTCGTCATGCATCCCAAGAAAAATCCAGATCAGAATTTTGTTCTGCAGGTTCCCAGTGAAAGCGAGAAGGTTGTTGTGGAGCAGCTTTTCCAGCGAGACGCTGTCATACGACAGAGCCAGGTAACGTGCACACACATCCTGGTTCTACTTAAAAATAACAAAATGAACGGTGAAAGAACACTGCTGCATGATGCTTCTACCTCTGTGTTGGTGCAGTGTTTTTTGGTTTGAAAGCCTCACATCAACTCCAAACAGGCCAATTTTTCTAATCTGACCACCAGACCTGTAAATTTCAGTCCATGTTGAAGGTGTCCACTTTAGAGCCGGTCCAAGGTGATGCCAAACTGGCTTCATTGTGGTCTCTGGTGGTCCAGCAGTTTCCAGGTCATAGAAGACTTGAGCCTGGGTTGTTCCTGTAAGTCTTAACTGATTTTCCCCTTTGATCTGAGAGGGAGCAGTTTGGGTCTGATGGTTCTAGCTAGACAGTGACCCAAAACACATCATAACTGGTTCAGAAATGAACTGATCCAACTGTCAAACATGATGGTGGCTGCATCATGCTCTGGGGCTATTTCAATGCAAGTGGATACGGGGGACTGCGTTCAAGTTATTCTGCATAAATTCTAGATCAGAGGTCCTGCACATAAAGAATAAATAACTTAAAGAATTTCCATTTATAAATTATCCGAGTCTAAACGATATTTTATATTACTGATGCTTGGCTCGGTCACGCGATACGTCACTGCTAAAAATAAATCCGCAAGCTAGCTAAAAGACTTAGAAAAATAGATCTCTGAAAAGTTTCTTTGCAAAAAGGAAAAGGTCCAGTGAATAGACAGGAGAGCTTGCGACTTCCAAGAAAAACAAAGTTACATTTAACAGACAATACCAGGAGTCATAGTTAAAATAAGGATTAATAGTGAAAGGCGATTTCCACGCACCAACCTCCTGTTTCGCTTTGCATAATATCTAGAAACCGGCTTTCAAGTTAGGCGATTATGCCTTTAAAACTCCCCCAGACTGGACCGTCTCGTTACAGAGAAACGGCAACAGGGCTCCAGCTGTTTCAGTGTTGAGGCTAGTTGTATTTTTTTTTTTAATGCACTTTGTATTTGTTTTTGTGGTAAATCTTATTTTAAAGGCATGTTTAAACATTACCATATCGACCAGAGAGCGGAGAAGGGGTGCAGAGAGGATGTTACTCACGTTATGTTGTTGTCGTGGCGATACGGGACACATATTTGTCTATTTTTTTTATTTATTATTATGCTCCGAATGGAACCATTAATGACAGTAGTTTTTGTAGTAAAATTTAAAGTATAACTGGTAGTTTGTGGTTGTTTTTACCTTCTTTGTTGCAGTGGATCAACCAGATCTAGTAATAAAACTCGATGTGTTAAAGTATGAAACAGGTTGTTTAGAACACTGACCGTTTTTCTACAGATAAATTCAGTTTTAAAAATCACAATATATCATCTTACTCACAGTATCGCAATAAATCGTATCCTCTCCCCTGTATCGCAATACATATCGTATCGACAGATTTTTACCAATTCACACTCCACCCTGGTGAGGTGTTCTGGTCACGTCCCACCGGGACCCGATGGAGGGACGAAGATTCTCTGCTGGGCAGATCTGGGATGGAGGGTTAAAACTTGGAGCCACATCCAAACTGGTTTTATAATACATAAAGCAAGCTAAGATTCTTGATTAGCATTCCCAATACTCTGATTATGCCTTAAAATTTGGTCTGTTGAGGTGCAACTTGCTGGATGCAACATTAGACTCCAAGAATGTTTTTTTTTATTTTTTATTGCAGCTGGTGGTTGATTGGCTAGAGAGCATCGCCAAGGATCAGATTGGAGATTTTTCTGATAATATTGAATACTACGCCAAAAACGTGTGCTGGTGAGTTTATCTTTTAAACCCTCTGTGTGAAATTCATCTCAGTGTATTTTTACAATAAAAAAACAAAACAAAACACTTTTGTGCGATTTAGGGAGAACACGCTTCACGCTCTGAAAATGAGGAGCAAGAGCGCCTCAGACTTCCACGTTCCTCTCGTCACCGAGCTGGTGAGGCTTGTTTCTGCTAGGGGGAAAGAAAACGTCTTCAACCGCTGTTTGGTAACAAAAAGTCAAATGTGTCATGGTCGTCTGCTCAGGACCCAGATGCTCCCCTCCGGCAGCAGCGTCCCCTGGCGGATCTGGACAGAGAAGACGACACTCGACTGCTGAAGAACCTGTTCACCCTGATCCGAGCTGGAATGACGGATGAGGTAAAGGATCGGGTTTCATTTCAAAAATGAGGATTTCGCTTTTCATACAAAGCGGAGAACTTTGAGGTTCCGCTGTTATTGCGTTATGTATGTTTTGCATGTTTCTAGGCTCAGAGGCTCTGTAAGCGCTGCGGTCAGGCCTGGAGAGCAGCAACTCTGGAAGGCTGGAAACTCTACCATGACCCCAACATGACCTCAGGTAACAACTGACATATGTATCCATCGTTTAAAAATAGGATTTCTGAGAAAAACGGTTGGCAAAGAAGCATAATTAAAGTAGTAAAATTAAAAAGTATAACTGGTAGTTTGTGGCTGTTTTCACCTTCTTCGTTCCAGTGGATAAACTGGATTTAGTAATGAAAAACTGAATGTGTTAATGTATGAAACAGGTTGGAGCGTTTAGAATGCTGTGGCAGTTTTCCTACAGTTAAATTCAATTTTAAAAATCCCAATATATAGTCTTACTCATAGCATCGTGATATATCGTATCGTCTTCCATGTATCGCGATACATATCGGATCGCCAGATTTTTGCCAAAACACATCCCTAGTAAAAATATTCATTGGGGGGGACAGTTACGATGTGTAACTGTGGGAACAAGGAATTTGTATAACTCGGAGCAGCTAATAAGTATCTCAAAAGCTTAAATATTACCTGAACAGGGACCCCAAATTACAGCAGTTGAAAAGGAGGCGTCATGGATGCAGAGCAGGACCAAAGAGGAGAGGGAGAAGGAGGAAGTTCCCACCATCTCTTCCATCCATCATAACGGGATCATATCCCCTACTTCAACATTCAACAACCATATGGCCAGACAGATTTAAAGAGGAGCGGCAAAAGCAAACTAAGTGGATTAGCAGTGCTAGCCAACAACTGATGGCGTCATCCAGGACATGTTACTGTGGAATATCCTCCCTGCTTCCTGGAAATATGAGCTGTGATCATGTCATGATGGTATGGAGGCTGTTATTCAGCAACAGTCTTCAGTCAGAGGCCTTTTCAGAATCGTTGCAAGACTGACTGCTACCTGAGAGCCTACCTAACGACTCTTTGATGATACTAACTGGACTAATTGTGTCTGTCTCTGACCGTTTGCGCCTGCAGGAAGCTCTGAACTGCAGCCGGTCGAAGGAAACCCACACCGGGGGATCTGGAAGGCCTGCTGCTGGAGGATGGCTGAGGAGGTCTCCTCCCTTTCCCTTTACACCTGTAGGGATTCACATACAAAAGCAGACGTCGAATGTAAACTCCTTGTTTCTGTTTCAGGAGCAGTTAAACAGATACGAGAGGGCGATCTACGCCAGCCTGAGCGGGAACATCAAACCGGTGATTTATTCATTTCTAACCCGCCGACGGGAACTCTATGCATCAGGGTGACATTTTTTTATTTTTTATTTATTTTGTCTGTGTTTTAGCTCCTGGCTGTGTGCGAGTCGTGGGAGGACAGCGTGTGGGCGTACTTCCGAGTAATGGTGGACTCGCTGGTTGAGAAGGATCTCGTGTCATCAGGCATGGCCCACCAGGAGTTGGAGACACTACCGCGGGAATATCTGGAGGCCAAGTATGACAAATGAACATGAAGAGAGGTGAACGCTATGGTGCAGAGGTCCCAAACCCCCTGGGCCCTGGACCGGTACCAGGCCGTGGGTCATTTGGTACCGGGCCACAGAAAAAAATGAATAACTTACAGTATTTCCGTCTAAACAATGTTTTATTTATTTTAAATGGGTGGATTCCCTCCGTTACATCCGGCTTTAACTCACGCTTAATGTAATGATAAAAATTAAACTTTCATATATTTCAGATTCATTGCACATCAACTGAAATATTTCAGGTCTTTTATTGTTTTAAAACTGATGATTTTGGCATACAGCTCATGAAAACCCAAAATTCCTATCTCAAAAAATTAGCATATTTCATCCGACCAATAAAAGAAAAGTGTTTTTAATACAAAAAAAGTCAGCCTTCAAATAATTATGTCCAGTTATGCACTCAATACTTGGTCGGGAATCCTTTTGCAGAAATGACTGCTTCAATGCGGCGTGGCATGGAGGCAATCAGCCTGTGACACTGCTGAGGTGTTATGGAGGCCCAGGATGCTTCGATAGCGGCCTGAAGCTCATCCAGAGTGTTGGGTCTTGCGTCTCTCAACTTCCTCTTCACAATATCCCACAGATTCTCTATGGGGTTCAGGTCAGGAGAGTTGGCAGGCCAATTGAGCACAGTAATACTATGGTCAGTAAACCATTTACCAGGGGTTTTGGCACAGTGAGCCGGTGCCAGTTCGTCTTCATCTCCATAAAGCTTTTCAGCAGATGGAAGCATGAAGTGCTCCAAAATCTCCTGATAGCTAGCTGCATTGACCCTGCCCTTGATAAAACACAGTGGACCAACACCAGCAGCTGACATGGCGCCCCAGACCATCACTGACTCTGGGTACTTGACACTGGACTTCATGCATTTTGGCATTTCCTTCTCCACAGTCTTCCTCCAGACTCTGGCACCTTGATTTCCGAATGACATGGAAAAAGTACTTTGGACCACTGAGCAACAGTCCAGTGCTGCTTCTCTGTAGCCCAGGTCAGGCGCTACTGCCGCTGTTTCTGGTTCAAAAGTGGCTTGTAGCCCATTTCCTGCACACGCCTGTGCACGGTGGCTCTGGATGTTTCTACTCCAGACTCAGTCCACTGCTTCCGCAGGTCCCCCAAGGTCTGGAATCGGTCGTTCTCCACAATTTTCCTCAGGGTCCGGTCACCTCTTCTCGTTGTGCAGCGTTTTCTGCCACACTTTTTCCTTCCCACAGACTTCCCACTGAGGTGCCTTGATACAGCACTCTGGGAACAGCCTATTCGTTCAGAAATGTCTTTCTGTGTCTTACCCTCTTGCTTGAGGGTGTCAATGATGGCCTTCTGGGCAGCAGTCAGGTCGGCAGTCTTACCCATGATTGCGGTTTTGAGTAATGAACCAGGCTGGGAGTTTATAAAAGCCTCAGGAATCTTTTGCAGGTGTTTAGAGTTAATTAGTTGATTCAGATGATTAGGTTAATAGCTCGTTTAGAGAACCTTTTCATGATATGCTAATTTTTTTGAGATAGGAATTTTGGGTTTTCATGAGCTGTATGCCAAAATCATCAGTTTTAAAACAATAAAAGACCTGAAATATTTCAGTTGGTGTGCAATGTATCTAAAATATATGAAAGTTTAATTTTTATCATTACATTATGGAAAAGAATGAACTTTATCACAATATGCTAATTTTTTTAGAGTGTGTGTGTGTGTGTGTATTTATTTATTTATTAATGGTCAGCAGTCCACATATGGTTCTGTAATGTAATTGCATTGCACTGAAATTTATACATTTTAATGGGGGCTTTAGCTTTATTCTTTAATGTCATTTTTTAAAATGCATTACTTTTACCATTTATACTTTAAGTAGTTTTGAATCAAGTACTTTTTTTTTTACTTGTGTAAAAAACTTGACTTGATACTTCAACTTCTACAGAAGTCTTTTTAAACCTTAGTATCTGTACTTCTACTTGAGTATTGAATGTGAATACTTTTGACACCTCTGGTTTCAAATTAAAAGTCTAGTTTATAAGCATCTGTTTCTTTTCAGACTTGAGGTGATAAAATAAAATAAAAAACGAACTGAACTCTACATTCCCTGAAGAGCTGCAGGACTTTACGGATATTGACGTCACTTTCTCAACTAGGATTATATTGATGTTGATAGGGATGTAAGAAAATATCGATACGGTGATCTATCACAATATTTTGTCACGATATTGTATCCATTTTTATTTAATTGCTTAGGATTTGAATGGAACCATTAATAATAACATGAATCTTTGTAGTAAATATAAAAAGTATAACTGGTAGTTTGTGGCTATTTTCACCTTCTTGGTTCCAGTGGATCAACTAGATCTAGTAATAAAACTGGATGTGTTAAAGATGAAACAGGTTTGAGTGTTTAGAATGCTGTGACAGTTTTGCTACAGTTAAATAAAGTTTCATAAATCACAATATATAGTTTTACTCATAGTATTGCGATATATTGTATCGTGATATATATATATATATATCTATATATCACCAGATTTTAACCAATACACATCCCTAATTTCAAAAAAACAATACCAGGAGTCATACTGAAAATATGGATGTATTGCGCAGGCGATTTTATGCATGCACCGAGCACCGGCTCTGATTGCTTAAAATGTGGCAATTGGCTTTCTAATGAGGCAGTGAAGCCTTTAAAACTGCCCCAAACTGGACCATCTAGTAACCGAGAAAAAGCCATTGTTTCAGCGTTGTGGTGTGTTGCATTTTTTCCATGCACTTAATATTTGTTTTTGTGGTAAATTGCCTTTTTAAAAGCATGTTTGTTTGGGGCAGAGAGGTTTTTTCTCATGTTGTTGGGGCGATGATACGGGGACGCTGCTAATAAAGTTACGAGGACATAATGTTGTCTGATAATTAAACCTTGGCGGGGGGGAAAAAAAGGTTGGGGACTACTGCTGTGGTGTGTCGCTGATTACTCTGTCATCCTCCTCAGTTGGACCATGGAGAAAGTGTTCGAGGAGCTTCAGGCATCAGAATCAAAGGTGAACCTCGTGATGAGTGTCCGTGAGGGTTGATGTCATAATCACATGACTATAAATCACTGTTCCTGTGTCTTTGGTGCAGAGAGTGTTGGACGAGACGAAAGAACATTATCACGTCATCCAGAAGTTTGTGATCCTCGGGGACCTGGACGGTAAGATTCCCCTCTCCAATCACACGCCTTAGTTCCTGTACGGTGGGTGAGAGAGCTCAGCTGGAAGGTGGCCTGTCTCCTCCATGTCACTTTCTGAGCTTTCGTTATCTGTGAGGGTATTGGATGAAGAGCATCAGTCAACATCAGTCTTGCCATAGATTCTCTGTGTAATTTAGGTCTGGACTTTAACTAGACACACTACCTTGATCTATACCATCCAATAATATCCCTGACTGTATGTTTAAGGTGGTTGTCTTGCTGGAAGGTCTCAGGTCTTCTGCAGCCTCTAACAGCTTTTCTTCTACGTCCTAGCTTCCTTCCTTTCCCACGTCCTAGCTTCCTTTCTTTCCCGCGTCCTAGCTTCCTTTCTTTCCCGCGTCCTAGCTTCCTTTCTTTCCCGCGTCCTAGCTTCCTTTCTTTCTTTCCCGCGTCCTAGCTTCTTTTCTTTCCCGCGTCCTAGCTTCTTTTCTTTCCCGCGTCCTAGCTTCTTTTCTTTCCCGCGTCTTAGCTTCCTTTCTTTCCCGCGTCCTAGCTTCCTTTCTTTCCCGCGTCCTAGCTTCCATCCTTCCTTCCCCGCGTCCTAGCTTCCATCCTTCCTTCCCCGCGTCCTAGCTTCCATCCTTCCTTCCCCGCGTCCTAGCTTCCATCCTTCCTTCCCCGCGTCCTAGCTTCCATCCGTCCTTCCCCGCGTCCTAGCTTCCATCCGTCCTTCCCCGCGTCCTAGCTTCCATCCGTCCTTCCCCGCGTCCTAGCTTCCATCCTTTCTTCCCCGCGTCCTAGCTTCCATCCTTTCTTCCCCGCGTCCTAGCTTCCATCCTTTCTTCCCCGCGTCCTAGCTTCCATCCTTTCTTCCCCGCGTCCTAGCTTCCATCCTTTCTTCCCCGCGTCCTACCTTCCATCCTTTCTTTCCCGCGTCCTAGCTTCCCGTCTTCCCTTCTGTAGGTAAAGTCAGTTCCTTCTATAAAGTTTATGCGCTTTCACACATGAAGAGACCCCCAACGTTCCCACAGAGTTCCTAAACATGGCTGGATGTTAGCCTGTTCAACGCTGAGTCATGTTTTCTAAACCATTTATCTTCTCATTCATTCTAACCCTCTTCTTGTCTTATTCAGGTCTGATGGATGAGCTGTCTGATTGGCTTACAGGCCCGAAGCCCCTCCCTTTCCATCTGCTGCGTTTCATGTCTCACCTCGTGTTGTTTTTCCGTTCTCTGGGTTTGGCTCTGAAGGTAAAGTTTGTTTGTTTATTTTATTTTAAAGCGAAGCTGTAATAATAACAGCAATAAACTAACTGTTGCCGTTTTGAAGGAGGAAGTGTGTGTCGACGTTCTGAAAGCCTACATCTCACTTCTGATCCGGGACCAGCAGACGGACCTGGTGGCGAGCTACGTGGGCCAGCTTCCCGCCGAGCTGGCCACCACTCAGTACGCCACTTTCTTGGAGACTGTCAGCCAGCCGGAGCTCCGCCCCCGGTGCCTGCGGCTCGCCACCGAAGCAGGTGAGGTGACGGCTGTTGTTTAGAGGTCAGCAGGGCGACGGGTGTTCTCCCCCCGCGAGGATCCTGAACGTTTCGGTGTTTAGGTCTGGACGTCGCTGCCATAACGAAGCTGGCGGTGGAGACGGTGCGCGGGAGAGACGACGCAGATTTCACACACCACAGCCAGACGCTGGAGACGGGAACAACGAAGGTAAAACCCACGCTGAGCTCAGTTGTTTCTATAAGACAAGTGGTTCTCAATTATTTTCTGCCACATACATCTTTCCTTTGCTTTCGTCACCTCCACCATTTTACTTAACAATAACATTTAATAATAAAGCTGCTCTGTTTCTGTCCCGTCTGACTTCTGGATCGAACCACTTAAACCGTTCTGTAGCCCTAAACTTAAAGTTTATTTCTTTGAGATTCATTCCTAGCTCCTTTTACTCCATGTGTTCTCGTGACAAAGAGAAAGTTAAGACACAAGGAAGTAAGGAAAGAAGGAGGGAATTAATTAATCATTGAAATTACCTGTATCATGTCATAGCATGGTGTATTTAGTGATTAAAGTCTGTCTGTTTTTAATCTGCAACGGTTTGCTTTGATAGGATGACCAGAAGAAGATCGATGTAATCGATTGGCTGCTGTTTGACCCCGCCCACCGAGCTGAGGCCCTGAAGCAGTCCAACGCAATCATGAGGAAGTTCCTGGGTACATTCTTTTTCTTTTCCCATCGTTTGGGACATTTTTTTTCAAATCTCCTATTCCTTCGAACGTGACTAAAACTGGCGCCTCGTTCTTTCTCTGCTCAGCTCTGCAGAAACACGATGCAGCCAAGGCCGTCTTCTCCAAGGTGCCCGAGGATTCGATGAGGGAGATTTATTCGCAGTGGACCGGCGTCTGTCAGACCGCTCCCCTACCTGCAGAGGACGAGAACGCCATTAGAGAGCACCTGTGCATCAGAGCATACCTGGTCCGTTAGCTTCTTACCTGATGATTTCATAAACGTGTGAAATGAATGCTGAAGCTGTCCTGTTTGTGACCGCAGGAAGCCCACGAGGCGTTCACTGACTGGTTCAGCCACAGCAGTTCTGCACCACAAAAGCCAGCGTTGGCTCCAGAGGCCAAATTCACAGAGAGAGTGGCCAATGAAATGAAAGAGAAGGAGTACCAGGTACAAAGGAACGTTTTTTTTTTAAGCTTTGTTCTTGAACATCTCATCAATTCAAAATATTTTTACTTCCAAGTGGTGAAACCTTCCTGTTATCGTTTTAAAGTACAGTTCTCTCTTTGCTTTCTGTAGGCTTTTAATAGATGCTTTTTCATTTATGTAAAATAAAAAATTTTTTAGCCTAGTTCCTGCTTATTTTTAGAAAGATTAATGAAAAAGAATATTTTCAACAGAAACGTCAGGCTTCTGAAAAGTCTGTTTTTATATACTCAGTCCCTGGTCTGGGCTCCTTTTGCATGAATGAGGCGTGGCATGGAGGAGATCAGCCTGTTGTTCCCGGCTTCAAGGGAAAAAAAGGTTGGGAACCACAGCTTTGGAAAGTACTTAATAGATTCTCCATGGGGTTCTGGTCGGGCCCGTTTGATGGCCAGTCCACCTAGGTACCTCCACGCTCATTGGACCAGTTATTGGTACCTTTGGCAATGTGGGTTGGTACCAAGTCCTGCTTCTCAGCAGAAGGAAGCATGAGGAGCTCTAAAATGTTCGGGTAGACTGCTGCGTTGACTGTGGACTTCAGAAAACCCAGTGGACCAGAACCAGCAGAGGACATGGCACCCCAGATCATCACCGACTGTGGAAACTTCACTCAGGACTTCAAGCATTGTGGATTCTGGCACCTTGATTTCCAGATGAAACGCAAACTTTAAGTTCAGTTCTGGTTCTCCTCAGACAATGTGTAGGATTAATCTGTTTGTAGCGGCTCTTACTGTTCTGAATCCAGCTTCAGTTCTTTCCTTGAATGGATTTTGCTTGACAATCCTCTCAAGCATGCGATTATCCCTGCTGGTTGTGCACTTTTTCCTTCCACTCAACTTTCTAGGAATATGCTTAGGTGTAACACTATGAGTTTGCAATATTTAACTTTTTTGGTTTTTATTCTCTGTACACCAGAGAAGGTGAGTTTCACTTCCTGAATTAAGTGATGGAAACTATTTAATTTTTTCACATTTAACTTTTTTCCAGCTGTAATTATATAACCAGATTCAGCTCCATCTACATATTGACCAGTTCAGTCCAAATGATAAAATACAGTCAAACCGATTACATTGAGTCGTTACCTTTGCAGCAATCCCTCTTGAGCGAAGCATGTGGCGACAGTGGAAAAGGAAACACTCCCTTTTAATGGAAAAAGACCTCCAGCAGAACCAGGGTCCAGTTGAGAAGCTCTGAAATCCTGAGATAAAATGCTGAACAAAAAAGTTTAGTTCAAACATATTTGTCAGAATATGGTAGAAGAATATAGATCCACCTTGTTGCAGCAACTAAAGCTTCTTTAAGAGCCAGATTAGTGAGGATTAAACCAAATTTAATGCTAATTTATGTTGTATTGGGTGTTTAAGGCTGCCAAGACTGCCTGGTCGAGTCGCCTCGACGTCCTGACTGAGGACGTGAAGGAGAGGATCTACAACGTGTTGCTGTTTGTAGATGGAGGCTGGATGGTCGACAACAGAGAACTTCATGTGGTTGTTATCCTTTTTTGATTTTGTCTTTTCATTAACGTGTTTCATCCACTTTACCTCAGCATTAGCATCAGCTAATGTGACTAAACTAAAGGCGTGTTTCTGCTTCTAGGAGTCGGATCCAGACGAAGACCGAAGCCACCAGATGGCAGCGTTGCGCTCCCTCTGTCTTCCCCGCCTCACCTTCCTTCTGCTCAGCGTGCTGCAGAGCTCCTCCCGACACCAGGAGGTGCTGCGACTCGCCGACATCATCTCCTCTGACCAACATAGACTCTACCAGGTAACTGGAGGCAAGGGTTGTGGTGAAATACAGCTTTTTGTCAGTTCTCTGCTCCAAGACAGTGTTGGTTTATAAGAGAAATGATGGAGGGAGGGGATAAAAGGTGATAAAAGTTGTTTGTTTGCAGGTTTTCTCTAAAGAGGAGCTGAGGAGGTTTCTTCAGAAGCTGCGGGAGTCTTCGCTTGCTCTGTTGGATCAAGGACTCGACCCGCTGGGCTACGAATTGCAGCCATGATGTCATAGAAAAAGCATACAAGACATTTGGAACATTGTTTGAATAACTGGTCTGTTTTGTTTTGTTCGTTGTTTTTTTGCCAAATAAAGCTTTTTGTTTCTTGTAAAGGAGCTGTGAATTTGTTTTGATACCATTGGATCTCTCTACAGCTGCTGGCTGAACTCTTTCGTAAGGTTTAAATTTGCTGCCAATAGGCATCTTAATAAATTAGGATTCAAATGGAGATTGACTGTTCGGGAAAATACCCTGCAAATTATCGAACGTTCAGTAATGTGTCCTGTATGCATTCGATACTTCCTGAAAGTACCCTGCAGCCACCTCAACTGACTCCTCTCGATGTGGAGGAGCAGCGGCTCTACTTTTGAGCCCTCCCTGATGACAGAGCTTCTCTTCCTATCTCTAAGGGAGAGCCCAGACACCCTGTGAAGGAAACTAATTTCAGCCGCTTGTATCCGTGATCACGTTCTTTCGGTCACCACCCAGAGTTTGTGACCATAGATGAGGGTAGGAACGTAGATCGACTGGTAAATCGAAAGCCTCGCCTTTTGGCTCAGCTTTCTCTTCACCATGACAGACCGGTACAGCGCCCGCATCACTGTAGATGTCCTACCAATCCATCTATCGATCTCCCGCTCCAAGACCCCCAGATACTTTAACTCCTCTACTTGGGGAAGGACCTCGTCCCTGACCCGGAGAAGGCACTCTATCCCTTTCCAGCTCAAGACCATGGTCACTGATTTGGAGGTGCTGATTCTAACCCCAGCCGCTTCACACTGCTGCGAACCGCTCCTGCGAAAGCTGCAGATTATGTTCCCATGAAGCCAACAGGACCACATCATCTGCAAAAAGCAGAGACCCAATCATGAGGCCACAGAAACGGATCCCCTCATCACCTTGGCTGCGCCTAGAAATCCTGTCAATAAAAGTTGAGAAAAGAATCGGTGACAAAGGCAACCTTGGTGGAGTCCAACTCTTACCGGAAATCAGTCCGACTTATTGCTGGCAATGCGAACCAGTCTGACACCGGTCGTACAGAGACCTAACAGCCCGTATCAACGGGCCTGGTACCCTATACTCCCTGAGTACCTCCTACAGGACTCCCCGAGGGACACGGTCTAATGCCTTCTCCAAGTCCACAAAGCACATGTAGACTGGTTGGGCGAACTCCCACACACCCTCTAGGACCCTGCTGAGGGTGTAGAGCTGCTCCACTGTTCCACGGCCAGGACGAAAACAGCATTGGTCCGACTATCCGTCGGACCCTCCTCTCCAGAACCCCCAAATAGTCCTTACTAGGGAGGCTCAGAAGTGTGATCCCCCTGTAGTTGGAACAGCTTCTGTGGTCCCCCTTTTCAAATGGGGGGGACCACCACCCCTGTCTGCTAATCCAAGGGAACTACCCCCCAATGTCCACGCAATATTGCAGAGCCGTGTTAACCAACACAACCCCACAACATCCAGAGCCTTAAGGAACTCAGGGCGAATCTCATCCACACCAGGAGCCTTGCCACCGAGGAGCTTTTTAACCACCTCGGTGACCTCAGCACCAGAGATTGGAGAGCCCAACCCAAAATCCCCAGACTCTGCTTCCAGACTGGAAGGTGTGCAGGTAGAATTGAGGAGGTCTTCAAAGTATTCCATCCACTGAACCCAAACGTTTTGTGTTTAGGTCAGAAGCACACTATCCCCACTGTAAACGGTGCTGGTGGCGGACCCCTTTACCCCCTGAGACGCCGAATGATGTACCAGAATCGCCTCGATGCTGCATGGAAGTCGTTCTCCATTGCCTCTCCAAACTCCTCCCACGCCAGTTTTTGCCTCGGCGACATCTATGCTGCACTCCACTTGGCCTGCCGGTACCTTCCGGGGTCCCACAGGCCAAAAAGACCCGAAAGGACTTCTTTTTCAGCTTGACAGCATCCCTCACCGCCGGTGTCCACCAGCGGGTTCGAGGGTTGCCGCCGCGACAGGCACTGACCACCTAGCGGCCACAGCTCTGTTCAGCCGTCTCGACAATGGAGACACGGAACATGGGCCTCTCGGACTCAATGTCCCCTGCCTCCCCCAGGACGTGTTCGAAGTTCTGCCGGAGGTGAGAGTTGAAACTCCTTCTGTCAGGAGACTCTGCCAGACCTTCCCAGCAGACCTTCACAATACGTTTGGGCCTGCCAGGTCTGTCCAGCATCCTAACCCCACCACTGGAGCCGGCTCACCACCAGGTAGTGGTCAGTGAATAGCTCAGCCCCTCTCCTCACCCAAGTGTCCAAAACATGCGGCCGCAAATCAGATGAAACGACAAGCAAGTCGATCATCTAGCTGCGGCCTAAGGTGTCCTGGTGTCAAGTGCACGTATGGACACCCTTATGTTTGATCATGGTTTTTGTTATGGACAATCCATGACGAGTAAAGAAGTCCAATAAGAAAACACAGATCGGGGGGGCCATTCCTCCCAACCACACCTCTCCAGGTCTCACTGTCATTGCCCACGTGAGTGTTGAAGTCCCCCAGTAGAACAAGGGAGTCCCCAGTAGGGGCACTCTCCAGCACCCCCTCCAAGGACTCCAGGAAGGGCGGATAGTCTGATCTGCTGTTCGGCATTTAGGCACAAACCCACCCCCGAAAGTGACTGTTGATTTAAGATTGTTCAACTATTCTGGAGACAGTGTTGTAGTCAAGTCACCAGCTCGAGTCCAATTCACACTTGAGACCTTAGAGTTTGAGTCCAAGTCACATAGGATTAGTCCAAGACAAGTCGTTAGGTCGTACAGGCCGAGTCCAAGTCCCAAAAAGAATCTTTGAGAATCTAAAATAGCAGGGTGTAGATTTTGAGACTAGCATAACTGCAGCCGTACATAGTTTATTTTATTTAAAAAAATAAAATTGTACTCAATGCCCCCTCCCTATCACCAAGCTAACAAAGTAGTTTGTGCAAAATAATTAAACATGCTTAAAATAAATTTTAAAACGATAATCGACATGTCACTTGTACACTTACAAAAGACTTTGGGAAATTGTTATTAAATTAAATTTGTCCAGTAATCTGATCTTGTATAACAAGCTAACATTAGCAGTGGCTACATGGTAATTCCAACAAAAGCATTTTCCCATGTCCGAGTCTGAGTTTAAGTGCAAGTCATCGGCGTCCTGCTCGAGTCACAAGTCCCTTAAACGTGCCTAGAGTCTTGAGTACTCTGTCCCTGTCTGGGGAGAGCTCTGAGAGTTTTACACAGTTCCAGAATGTATCCTGTAAGTTTTGAACAATTCTGGAGAAAGCCCGGAGTTTCAGACAATTTCAGAAAGTACCCTGTAGGTCTCGGACTATTCTGAAGAGAACCCTGTGACTGAGTTTTAGAAAGTACCCTGTAGGTCTCAGATTTTTCTGGTGAGAACCCTTTGAGTTTTAGAAAGTACCCTGTAGGTCTCTGAATATTCTAGAGAGAACCATGTGAGTTTTAGAAAGTACCCTATAGGTCTCGGACTATTCTGAAGAGAACCCTGTGACTGAGTTTTAGAAAGTACCCTGTAGGTCTCAGATTTTTCTGGTGAGAACCCTTTGAGTTTTAGAAAGTACCCTGTAGGTCTCTGAATATTCTAGAGAGAACCATGTGAGTTTTAGAAAGTACCCTATAGGTCTCGGACTATTCTGAAGAGAACCCTGTGACTGAGTTTTAGAAAGTACCCTGTAGGTCTCAGATTTTTCTGGTGAGAACCCTTTGAGTTTTAGAAAGTACCCTGTAGGTCTTGGACTATTCTGGTGAGAATCCTGTGAATTTTAGAAAATACCTTGTAGGTCTCTATAAAATTCACAGGATTCTTACCAAAATAGACAAAGTACCCTGTAGGTTTTGGACTATTCTTGAGAGAACCCTGTGAGTTTTAGAAAGTACCCTGTACGTTTTGAACTATTCTGGTGAGAACCCTGTGGGTTTTAGAAAGTACCCTGTAGGTTTTAGACTATTCTGGAGAGAACCGTGTGACTGTGAGTTTTAGAAAGTACCCTGTAGGTTTTGGACTATTCTGGAGAGAACCCTGTGAGTGTTAGAAAGTACCCTGTACGTTTTGAACTATTCTGGTGAGAACCCTGTTGGTTTTAGAAAGTACCCTGTAGGTTTTAGACTATTCTGGAGAGAACCATGTGAGTTTTATTAAGTATCCTGTAGGTTTTGGACTATTCTGGAGAGAACCCTGTGAGTTTTAGAAAGTACCCTGTACGTTTTGAACTATTCTGGTGAGAACCCTGTGGGTTTTATTAAGTACACTGTAGGTTTTGGACTAATCTGGAGAGAACCATCTCAGTTTTATTAAGTACCCTGTAGGTTTTGGACTATTCTGGAGAGAACCCTGTGAGTTTTAGAAAGTACCCTGTACGTTTTGAACTATTCTGGTGAGAACCCTGTGGGTTTTAGAAAGTACCCTGTAGGTTTTAGACTATTCTGGAGAGAACCATGTGACTGTGAGTTTTAGAAAGTACCCTGTAGGTTTTGGACTATTCTGGAGAGAACCATGTGAGTTTTATTAAGTACACTGTAGGTTTTGGACTAATCTGGAGAGAACCATCTCAGTTTTATTAAGTACCCTGTAGGTTTTGGACTATTCTGGAGAGAACCCTGTGAGTTTTAGAAAGTATCCTGTACGTTTTGAACTATTCTGGTGAGAACCCTGTGGGTTTTAGAAAGTACCCTGTAGGTTTTAGACTATTCTGGAAAGAACCATGTGAGTTTTATTAAGTACCCTGTAGGTTTTGGACTATTCTGGAGAGAACCCTGTGAGTTTTAGAAAGTACCCTGTAGGTCTCAGATTTTTCTGGTGAGAACCCTTTGAGTTTTAGAAAGTACCCTGTAGGTCTCAGATTTTTCTGGTGAGAACCCTTTGAGTTTTAGAAAGTACCCTGTAGGTCTCTGAATATTCTAGAGAGAACCATGTGAGTTTTTGAAATTACCCTGTAGGTCTTGGACTATTCTGGTGAGAACCATGTAAGTTTTAGAAAGTACCCTGTACGTTTTGAACTATACTGGTGAGAACCCTGTGGGTTTTAGAAAGTACCCTGTAGGTTTTAGACTATTCTGGAGAGAACCATGTGAGTTTTATTAAGTACCCTGTAGGTTTTGGACTATTCTGGAGAGAACCCTGTGAGTTTTGGACACCTACAGCAAATTGTTTCTAAGTTTATAATTTGATTGTAGTTATTTGTTTGCTGATCATTTAACTTTTACCTGATTTGCAAACAACTATGATCTAAAGAAACGTTCCCCAAAATATCCTTAAGATTTTATACATTTGTGGATCTTTGGATTAGAATAAAGTCATCCTTTACTGTCCCACAGAAGGGAAATTCAGCATGATTTTTTAAGAAATTAAACTAATTTCTTTTGTCAAATATTTTATTTAAATACTGTAATCAATCCGTCACAGTTATGTAACCACAGTCTCCGGCCAGTAGGGGCGCCAACACATCGTGAGACGCGCCGAAATACGAACTGAACGAAGCGAGCTCTAAATGCTCCTGATGCTTTTCGGAAAACTGGATTAAGAAGTCTTTAATTCACATTCAGGAAGCTTGTTTTGCCTGCGGCTCAAGGTGAGTAATTTAAGGTAAAATGTGGAAGTGTTTTAACTGTAATTTAAGCAGGAGTGCGTGTTAGCAGCAAGCTAGTAGAAGTAGGCCGCGCAGCCTCGGAGTTTCCTTACTGTGTACCGGAGTGGCGGGGAAAGACGCTCCAGCTTTACTCTTTTGTTCTTTCTAAGTTAGAAAAACTTGCTACCCTTCTAAAAGAAATTGTTAGCTATTTTTATTTATATATTTATTTATTGCAACCCTAATATAAGTCGTTGCAAACGGTATAATCAAGGACAAGCTTCACTGCACGGCTGAAATGTATTTAAAAATATATATGTTTTACTTTTGCCTTTCGATCTTCACTTCAATATGTGTGCAGGAGTAATTAAATGCTATCGGAGTTTATTAGACGTATTGTTTTGACTCGTTGAGGTCTGTTCAGACTGAGTGGGAGGAGAGGAGCGGAACAAGTCCGGACAAATCTAACGTGTGTGATGGGGGGGGGGGGGGACGATAAACTGTCCAGCAGCTGTTCTTTCTGGATCTGAACACAAACACATCAGCCCAGACTTATCCCCGCTAGCTTCTGCTTAAAATGAACAATTTTATCAAAATTAATCAGTGTTATATTTGCACCTTGCCAACCGTTAAAACAGGGCGGAAATCTTATGGAGGACTTGATCCTGTCGAAATAAATGGCTTTTAAAACTAACGTGCCAAACGTTTCAAACAAAAAAAATAAATAACCTTTTTGATTATATCGTATGTCGTACATAAATATTTATCAGTTTCAACAGTATTTATTTTACATTTCTATAATTTTCCATTTTATGTATTTGTATTTACTGTCACTTTTTTTCATAATTATATTTTCATATGAATATATTTTTACTGTCACTTTTTGCCTCTGATTTATTTTTCTCTAATATTCTGTAATATATTTAGATAAAATTGAGATGAGATGAAAAATTGTTTTTAGGAGACAGCATGGTTAGACATGTTTTTATTACATAAAAATATGCAAAAGTTCTACATAAATAATTTCAAATAAATTAAGCTTAACTATTTGAGCTGAGAACTTGAATCCAATTTTATTTAAGCCAATGGACAAAGAAAACAAAAAAGAACACCATTTGCAGTGTTAAGTTTTTTTCAGATTATGAAAACAAGTAATTGGCAGGATAATTATAGAAATATTTTAATCAAATCACAAAAAGTATAGGAGGGAAAAAATTGTTGATTTACTTAAAAAAAAAAATCAATAAGGCAATACATTTTAAAATAAACAGAGGACAACCTTATTGAGATTCTGAATTTCTGCTAAGAATTAAAGAATAGCTCTAAAGTTTCAACATTCTTTGCTGGTGTGTAAAGAAACATCTAAAACTTTTAATTTTGTTTTATTTTATGAGTGGAAACTAAATATATTAATTTAAAACTGAACGCTAATAAAGCTCAGTAGATTTTAATCAACCTACAAAGATGGCTAAAGCATAAAGAACCATTACCTGTATTTGTGAAGAAGAAAAATCTCTCTAAAAGGTTTGTCAAATTTTTGCCTGTTTGAAGAATAATTTGCCAAAAAAGTGTTTATTTATCTCTTTGTGTCAGGGCACGGTTAAATAATGTAATATAATTGAATGATTTTCAAGCCTCTTTCATTATTGTGTGATGGGAAAACTTTTAAGACTAGTAGGCTTTAAAAACACAAGTCTTAATATTGAATCAGCAATTTCTGAGGTTTATGAAACTTGTTCAAAACAGTAAATTAAACCATCTTCAGTATTTCTGGAATGTGAAAGGCTTGTGAGAGCTTCACTAACAAGTTTTGTCAAATTTGAGTAATGTTTTGAGGCTCTTACTCTGTAAGAAAATGACTGAAATTTGAGTAAAGTATTTTCCAGGAATAAGAAAATAAAGTTCTTCGTTCTGTCTCTGAGTTCTACATTTAACGCCCTACCTCTGTAGAAATAGGTCAGAAATCAACTTTTGTATTTATTCTTTAGAAATTGGCTAAAAGGGAGAAGAGCGGATGGGGAAAAATCAGGGATTTTAGACATAAATGTGTATTAAGCTGCCATTTGTTTGTCTTTTCATGACTTATTGATCGTTTTATAACTCGCAATAATAATTTTTCTTAGAATTTCCTTTTTCACACCAAAATAATAAAAAATATTTTCTTTTCCTGGTATTTGATTTAAATTCCAATGTAAATAATCCAAAGACTTTAACTACATGATGGCTATAATGAAAACTGAAGTGTTTGCATTTCTGAGACATATTCAATATATTTGTCAGCCAGTTACCAATGATAACAAGAACTTGTCATTTATCTGAAATAATTAGGATTTTTATTATTTTTATTTTTTTTAGATTTGATTATTAGTAGAGTTTCAAAATAAAAGTGTAGTTTATAAGTATCTGTTTCTTTTCAGACTTAAGGTGATAAAACTTTACGGATTATTAACGACACTTTCTCAACTAGGATTAATATTGTTGATAGGGATGTAAGGAAATATCGATAAACCCATATATCAAGATATTGTATTTATTTTTATTTAATTTTTTTGAATTTGAATGGAACCATTATTGATGGCAGTAATTTTTGTAGTAAACATAAAAGTATAACTGGTAGTTTGTGGCTGTTTTCACCTTCTTCATTCCAGTGGATCAACTAGATCTAGTAATAAAACTGGATATGTTAAGTATGAAACAGGTTGGAGTGTTTAGAATGCTGTGACAGTTTTCCTACAGTTAAATTAAGTTTTAAAAATCGCAATATATGTAAGTGATAATGCCTGCTTCGCGTCGGACGGTTCACGCCTCCGCGTCGTCCATTAATTTCTGATAATGGACACCTTGAAGGGCATTATCCCGCTTATACCATGGTCACTTACAAAAGAAAGAAGTATTTAATCAATTAATTATACTTTAATGTGTTTGAGTTAAAATTGTGAGGGTTTTTATTTTTATCGTTATCGTTTTTATTTTAAGTCGAGCGCACTATTTAATATCTCCTGTATACAGGCGTTGCCAAGCAACGTGGCCACAGCGAGCCGACCGCAGCAGTTGATCGGTGATGGGAAGTGAGATTGTCTTTACGTTACGTTACCATCCCAGTCTTCAAAGTTGTCAAACTCACCAAATAAGTTAAAAGAAATGATAAAATCACTCATGTTTTGTTTGTCCTGCTGTTGCGATGAGTCAACTGTGAAATAACGTCGTCTCCGTTGCCAGGGTAACGTCTAGCGTTTGAGCCAGCGCAATGATTTTGAACTGTCATCAGGCAATTTGACGGGACGCCTTTCCTAGGTGTACATTATCACTTTTTAACCTACACCCTCCAGCCAATCAGAATCGAGTATTCACCCAGACCACTGTATAAATAGTCTTACTCATAGAATCGCCAGATTTCTACCCATACACATCCCTAGTTGTTGATATTTTCTATTTCTCGATAAATTAGCGGCTCAGTTGCCCAGCTCTAGTTCCATGTGGCGGAAAAACAACACGGCGACATGTCAAGACATTAAACTTTAAAAAACAAAATTCATATTATAACCAAGCAGATTAGATCCTGATCATCCCCCTGTACATGTTTGGATTGGAGATATAATCAACTAATAAATAATAAACTGTCTATTATATAGATATTATACAACATCATAGAAGAAATGTTAAATCTGTCAGACAAAATTAGAAAAAAAAAAGGTAGTGAGGTGTTTGTTTTGAAGGACTGAAAGTTGCTTTGATCTGCTGCCAGAGTCATTAATAGATGAACTACTTGCCCTTCCTGTTCCCCTAAAAGCCAGACAGGCTCACGCCGTTCGATCCGATCTCTGATTTGGGCCAGGTTGCTGCTGGTTAACCCGACCTTTACGGCTGCTCGGGCCAGAGATGACTCACTGCGGACTAGTCCCGGCATGTCTGCACACACTCAGAGAGCAGCTGATTGAATCAGCTGTTAGTCAATTCTGACATGAGACTCAGGGTTTCCTGCTGCTGACTCAGCCCCGCTGATAGGTCCCGGTTCTGGCTGGGCCCGGCCTCTCGGGCCGATCTAGTCCCGACATGTCTGAGGAAGAATATAAGAGGCTCAGGTTCTGCTCTGCTCCTCTCTGACTGCACTTTATCTGCTTTTCTTTGCACAGGATGGGCTGCTGAGACCAGCTCTCTAAACACCGGTAAGAATCATTAATATTATTCCGTTTAGGAGAATATTGTTATGACGCATAGTTGCTCCTAAATTGTTTTGGAAAATGTTAGACATTCAGAGTTTCATTAGAAATATTTTAATCTTACTGAGACGTTTTAAATGGTAGAAAAGTTTTGTTTTGTTTTTAGTGCCTCCATGTCTGGAATTGGGTTTTTAATAGTACAAAAAGTGATGTTTTTATTCATGTTTTTGCAGTAAATCATGATTCTGGTCTTTCAAAGGAAGGTGACATCAGATTCAAGGTTTAATAATATTAATTTGGTGTAAAATTATGCAAGCATAGCTCAAAACACAATACAGTGAACCCTCTGCATATTTGAGGATTTTTCTCTGGAACATAACTAAATCATTCAAGGAAAATTTGTATAATAGTGGATTTTTCCGTCGAGCATTTCAAAAATATTCCAAACAAAATACAGCTTGGGAAGCTGAAACGCCTGGACACAATACGAGACACACTATTGGCTGCCGGTTCCAAAGGAGGCAATACTGGAGCAGCATTTATTTTCCTTTGCGCTGACTGGCTGAACCCCCAAGATGTTTGCTTCTGCTAAGATGGTTTCCACAGTGCGTATTAATGCATATTAAAGTATATTTGGTGATAATCTATCACCAAATATACCTTAATATGCATTAACTGCTTATTTTAATAGTTTATCAGTGATAAACTATTAAAATAGGCAATTTAAAGCAGTTTTAGACTATCCTTGTATCCTGCGAGTTCCAATATGGCCGCTCCTTGCATCAACAATAATATGCCGTGTTAAAACCATGTTTATTTTACCAGATACACTTTTAAAGGGATATTCCACCCCTAAGTGAAGTTTAGTCTGTGAGTTAGATAGTTAGATAAGTGAGAAAAAGCATTTTTTAACCAGCTCAGTCATTCTCCTTATCTGGCAGCAGCCCGTTTGCTTTAGCTTAGCATAACCAATGGAAGTGAATGGTAACAGCTAGCATTTCGTGTGCTTTCCTTGGTTTTAATTATTTTCATTTGCAATCGACATGATTATTGAGTGATGAAGATTTTTTTTTTTACCACTTTTGCACACGAAATGCTAACTGTTACCATTCACTTACATTGTTTATGCTAAGCTAAAGCAAACAGACTGCTGCCAGATTAGGAGAGGTACTGGGCTGGTTACAAAATACTTTATATATACGATATAATTTATATATGTATTAATGTGTTGATCTATGTATTATTTTATATAATTTTTCATTATTCAAAATATATTGACTACACCTGAAGGGGGCCCAGGAAAGGAGCGGTACAGGGCGGTCGGATACTCGATGGAAACCAGGACATATACGATATAGATTCATTATGTAGAGTGAAATATTTCAAGCTTTTTTATTTCTTGACATTTTGATCATTCTGGCTTCGAGAGAATAAAAAAACCTTGTTCATTAGAAAGCTCAAAAATCCCTCAGAAAAATATTGGAAGAGCTTCAATTCATGATTAAGGTCGAAAAATGTTTTAGTTTTATGTTTTGAAACTGGAATCGTTGAAATATTTTTCCTGTCCGTCTCTAAAATCCAGACGGACATTTTTCTCTTTAGTTTTTTAGTTTTTTGTCTCTACACTGATAAACTGAGGTCGTTCTATTTAGCTCCTACATTTGTTATGATTTCTGGTCTAAAGTCGCCATGGAACCAATCGGAACCGTCCCGTTTCGGTTAAAACGAGGCAGAACCTCAATAACGGCTCACAGTGACGTGTTGTTGTTTTTTGTCACAGCAACAAACAGCTTGACCATGCCAGCTGACGGGGAGTTCACCACAGACCCAGCCGACGAAAACAAACTGGTGAGAGCAGACGCCGCCACTTTAAGCCTCTCCCTGTTCCCCTGGTTTTACTGCCCGACTCAACGTGTTCCTGTTTTGTGTGTTCAGGTGAGACCGAAGGTGGAGTTCGGCTCTTTGCTGCAACACGCCGGAGCCACCAAAGAAGTTTTCACCATGAAGGAGGTACAGAATGTCGTTCTTTTCCGCTTCGGTGAGCTGATTTAGTGAAGAAATCGTTCTCAAGCAAGCTTTTCTCGGTATATCTGCCTAAATTTAAACATCGCTGCCTTCCTAATGTTCCCTAAAGTGTGATGGACGGCTGTCCTTCATATACTCCCCATATTATTTTTTTAATGCAAATTCCACCCTCACAAAAAATTCAGGACTAATTGGTAAAAATCTGGCGTAGCGATACTATGAGTAAGACGATATATTGTGATAAAAAAAAAAAAACTGAATTTACTGTAGAAAAACTGTCCCATCATTCTAAACACTCCAACCTGTTTTATACTTTAACACATCCAGTTTTATTACTAGATCTAGTCGATCCGCTGGAATGAAGGTTCCATTCAAATCCTTAAAAAAAAGAATTGTTTTGAATATCGATACAATATCGGGCAAATAAAGTATTGCGATATATCAGTGTATCGATATTTTCTTACATCTCTACAAAACAATAAAATAGTAGTGTGTTTCTGAGATTTAACCCCTTCAATGCTATATATTATTATTATTATTATTATTATTATTATATATAAATTCTTCTCAAAAATAGAGACAGACTAATAAAATAAACACATTTTTCGTTTTATGTTATTTTTTGCTCGGGTTTTCCGTACCACGTGGGCGTCAGCGTGAATGGAGCTTGCCACAAAACCGCTGCCATTAGCCGGCGTGAACATAACTTTCCAGGACATGTTTCCTGATTTGGCCATTGCAAAATAATTTAACATTAAATTTAGGGGTCTCAAATTATCGCGTTAATTGAGACTAATTACTTTTGGACCCAAAGAGGAACGATCAAGAGTCAGCACAGAGGTTCAGTTAATCCAGCTAGAAACTACTGATCAGGCACAAAATCTAGGTGTAGTGATGGACTCAGACCTGAACCTCCAGGGTCACATAAAGGTCAATAACAAGGTCAGCCTTCTATCACCTGAAGAACATTTCTAGGATTAAAGGACTGATGTCGCAACAGGACCTAGAAAAACTCATCCATGTGTTTATCTTTAGTCGGATTGATTACTGCAACAGCGTCTTCACAGGTCTGCCTAAAAAGCCAATCAGATCCAGATCCAGAACGCTGCTGCTCGTGTTCCTCACTAGAACCAGGAAAGTAGAGCACATCACCCCAGTTCTAAAGTCCTTACACTGGCTCCCTGTAGCTCAGAGAATAAACTTCTAAATAATTTTACCAGTTTATAAATCATTAAATGGCTTAGCACCAAAGTATGTTGAAGATCTGCTGTTACTATAGCAACCCCCCCCCCCCCCTTCTTCTTCTATGCTCCTCTAATCTGGTACAAACTTCCAGACAACTGCAAATCTGCTGAAACACTGAGTTCTTTTAAATCACAACTAAAACATATCTGTTTAGAGCTGAGTCATGCTTTCATGTGTTCATGTGCTTCATCTGTGTTTTACTGCTATTTTTATTTTACCCCCCTAATCATGTAAAACACCTTGAATCATCTTGTTGTTGAAAGTGTGCTATACAAATAAAATAGCCTTGCCTAATTAATTACGGCCATATTTAGCGCGCCATGTTTTTTTTAATCGCTAATTTTAAATATGTTTAATTTGGACATTTCTGCCTGTGAGGTGTCTTTAAATAAAAATTTTATTTTTTTTATGCTTAACCACACCCTGAAGTGGACATCTATTGGCTTTCACTAGTCCTTCTTATCATGAGCGGACAGTGTTGCCAATTTAGCGATTTTTAGCGAATAGTGTAAAATCTAGCGAATTTTTCTGGGGCTATTGCAGAGTTTTGGGTGAAGCCTGTATCCTTGTTACTCTCACTGAGCAGCGGTGAAGCCGCGGGCTCCTCTCCAGTCTCAGAGCGCTCACAGCATGAAGCTCCGCCCGGACTCAGAACAGATATTTACCCAATCGAGTCTAATATGCTAACAAAGCCGAAGTTGCAGGCGGGACTGAGATTAGTGTCAAAAACAGACTTAATAAAGCCACTTTTTTTGTTAGACATTTGTTTTGCCACAATAATGTAATGAATTTACATGAAAATACCTCACAATGTGGGTTTTTCTAAGCAATCATTAGGTTGAAGAGATTTAATTAATTACAGATCATAATTAAATTAAAAGTTTTTATCTCTTGACGGCACCAAATTTAATCGTTCAATACTAAAAATGTAGTTATTTTAATTACGATAAAGTCTTAGTTTTCTTTTTTTTAGAAGCTCTTTAAAAAAGTCTTGTAAAGGTATTGGAATTGATTTTGAGCTCTGCAATGATTGATGGAGACCAGTTTTACACAGCTTGGTTGGAAATTATACCAGAAACAAAGCGTGATATTTGTTCTTTTTGCACAGCACTTTTATGGTATTGTGGTTTTTATGTTGGTTAACGGTCTTCAGGGTTTGGGTCGCACTGTTCAGACACTATGAACGGGTCGAGAGAAAGAGACTTTCATTGTTCTGTTTTTTAATTGGAGTTGCGTTCAGATTAACAGCAGAGGGTGTTTTAAAAAAAAAAGACCGAAAATCAAATTCTGTAGGGTGTAGATAGATTTTATTGAGAACAATGCAGCGTCTGTTCCTCAGCAGAACATGGAGAACAAAATCAGGCGTCTACGTCGAGTTGTTTTTAGCTGTTTCCGAGAACATCTAGCATGGAGTCAAGTTCTCTCCGCCCCCTCCAGGTCATGTTCTACCTGGGCCGGTACATCATGCAGAGGCAGCTGTACGACCAGAACCAGCAGCACATCGTCCACTGCGCTCAGGACGCCCTGGGCCGGGTTCTGGGAGTCGACAGCTTCTCTGTGAAAGAGCCACGGTGAGTCGGGGTCCGTGTTCCTCGTGAAGCTGCTGCTGCTGCCTGGAAACTAAAAACTTGTTCGTGTTTCAGGGTTTTGTTTGCAATGATCACCAAGAACCTGGAGGCTGTGAGGAACCAAGGTAGGAGGACCTTCTTTCTTCTTCTCTCTTTAAACTCCATTTGGAAAGAACTAATTCAATTCAAATTCAAAAATACTTTATTGATCCCAGAGAGAAATTAAGTGTTGTAGATGATGATGGCTGTGGGCAGGAAGGATTTCCTGTAGCAGTCGGTGTTGCAGGGAAACTGTTGAAAATTTCAAAATAGTTTTTACCACTTAAACTAAATGAGATGATTATCAAGGATCTCCCAAAAATCCAATTGGTCACCATTAGATATTTGAGATGTGAAGCATCACAAATGAATAAAACTTGTTTTTTATAGATTCAGCGACAGCCTTGAGTGAAGCTCACAGCAGCCAGACGGACAGAAGGACGGAGGTAAGAGAACGTGGAGCTGCAGCCGCCGATTATCTGCTGAAATTTAAAGAGCCGCTTATGCTCAGTGAATCCATCCAACTACGTCCTCCAGAAAGCTGGGTTATTTTCTTAGTCTATTCTAAATGTAAATGAAGATTTTGACCTTAAAGTGACAGTGTGTAGTTTCCCTGGCGATAGGGGGCAGTGCATACCTAAATCATTGCAAGCAAGCGGTATTTTTGTGTTCATTAAATGTGACGACCTTACCAACGAATGACCTCAAAGGCCAAAAACCCCTGGGAGTGTCGTTGCTCAATTTTCGAACGAGTCTACTACATCGCCAGATCGTTCAACCTCCAGTAAAATCACATATGCAGCAAAATGACGAGCATATCGGACTCGTTCATCACTGGTAACGAGCGAAGAGGTAAATGAGTAAAACAAGAACATTGATGAAAGGGGAAGGTTTTCAGGATTTTCTAGGTTAAGCCCCAACATGTTCTAATAGCGGTCATTTCTTTTTTGTACACGAACCTGGCTGCTAGCATTGCTAAAGTTTGTTCTCTTCTCATGTCGATGTTTTACATACAGATTGACAGCATCTCTTTTTCAAGACTTAGAGGAAGAGTCCGGTCAATCAGTAAACGTGTTTAGTCCACACAGGCTTCACGTAGAAGGAAAAATGGCGGCGCCTTTGTATTTTAGACCAGCTTTTTATGGTTATATGTTTTCAATGATTGGGCATCATTTTATTCATTTTCAACAACATTTCGATGGATATTTTCAGAGATTAATGTTAAAAAAAAACTACACACAGTCACTTTAAAGCGGATGAAAAATGAGCAGAAATTTGGCCTAATTAATTAATTAAAGTCATGTTTGCGAGGAAGAAATACTGTATTTAACTTTTCAGATTCCATAAATGACGACTGAATGTTTTATTTGGTTTAAATGTGATTAAAATCTCCCCAGCTGCTCATCCTGCACAGTTCCCAACCCCCCTCCTCACGGTTCCTTACAGTCGTTGCTGAATTAATGCTCCGTCTTCAGGAACTTTACCCACATTTGAAGAGTTTCATTAAACCAGAGTTAAATTAATGAGCCTCTGTGTTTCAGGGAGGAGACCCGGAGAGTCCCTCTTCATCCACAGACCAAAGGAGACGCAGGAGAAGGAGGAGCTGCAGGAGCAGCGATCCAGGTGAGTTTCTTCTTCTAATCCCCTGCTACTCTATTTAAATTTAAATCAGCCAATCAGCAGCCATGTAACACTGACCCCACCCACCTAATCTCCCCTCAGGACCCTCCCACAGCACGGAGGGAGAGGACGATGAGGCGGAGGAGGAGTCAGACGACAGCAGGAAGAGGAGGCGGTCGGACAGCTACTCGCTGACTTTCGATGACAGCCTGTCCTGGTGTGTGATTGGTGGATTGGGGAGTGGGCGGGACGGTCCCAGCAGCCAGTCGTCAGACTCCCACAGCACGGTAAAAGCGCTTCACAGATGCAGATGCTTGCCGCTCCAAAAGTTAGAAATGTTTTTACAACCTGAGCGCTCTCTCTCTCTCTCTCTGTGTGTGTTCAGTCCGGGAGGTCAGAGGTCACGGTCGCAGCTTCAGACTCTGACAGCGACAACTTTAGCGTGGAGTTTGAGGTGGAGTCCATCGACTCGGACGATTATAACGAGGACGATGCGTCTCTGTCTGCAGATGATCAGGTGAGTCTGGAGGCTTCGGTTCAGGGGCTGTTTACACGACAACGCTTTTCTCTCCGATTCGGCCTCTCGTTTACACCACAACACTTTTCTCTCCGATTCGGCCTCTCGTTTACACCACAACACTTTTCTCTCCGATTCGGCCTCTCGTTTACACCACAACACTTTTCTCTCCGATTCGGCCTCTCGTTTACACGACAACGGGAAAACGGGGGACGAAAACGCAACTTTTTGAAAACGCTGGGTGATTCGTTGTCATGTAAACGCAAACTGAGACTTTTGAAAACGACGTCACAGCCAGCCGCCTACGGACATGTTGAACTTGCGCACTCCACCTTTCTACAGAAAAAAAAACAACAATGGTGGATCCAGGTATGCTGTTACTGCTGATGTAGCTTCTGAAGTTATTTGGTCTCTGTAAGCAGAGCTTAGAGATCATCAGGCTTCTATGCGATCGCCAACGGAAACGCATACAGTACGTGCGCCAAATAATCAATACGCCTTTATTTAAGAGGAGAACTACAAGAAGACCGCCATTGTTAGTAATCATGAAATGTTTATTTTCCGGGTTGTGAGGAGGAAACCTTGTAACACTGGATACATGGGGCACACTGCCATCTAAAGGCTGGGCATATGTACTACATCGTTTTCCATCTTGCGCCCTGTCGTGTAAACAGCCCCTCAGTCCTCCATGTTTTCTGCTTCTCACATTAATGCAATGTTAGTTGTGTTTACTGGGTTCTTATTGGGCCGGTCACAATGTCAGCCAATCAGAAAGGAGGAGGGAGAATTAACATGTCCGCCACTAAACGTCACAGAAGAAGCTGCTGGTTCAGGATGGAGTATTAAGGGGATTGCAGATGGAAGAGAAATATATAGAAGTAAATTTCTGCAAAGAAAAGGAAATCCTTATTATTTAAACACATTTTGAAATTGTAAAGTTAGAAATTTGCACAGATTTTAAATCAGTTATTTCTTAGAGAAAATGTCAGTCCTATTAGATTGAAGTATTACATTTACATGATGTGCATCTGGACCTGATCTTAAGTGGTAGCTACATGCGGCTCTTTCCCCGGATCGGAACAAATTCTCCCGGGTTCAGATTTGACTCGAACAGGAGAAACTGTGAGGAAGAAGCTGCTTATTATGTTTTAGGTCTTATGTTGCAATAACTGAAGTTACACACTTGCACGGCGCTCAATGAGACGTACTGGATGCAGCCACGCTGCTGCAGCTTCTTCTTCAGTCTCTCCCATTTGAGACGTTCATGGCCTCATCTGAACCCGGGAAAAAGAGAAGCATGAATCACTTGGGGTTTAGAAAAAAATCCAGGTGTGCATCTCGTAAATTTAACACATATCTAATAGGACTGCCATTTTTCTGTCGGAAATAACTGATTTAAAATCTGACTTTAGTTCAAAAATATCTGATTGGACTGCATTTTTTTCTGTCAGAAATATCTGATTCTTAAAAAACTTTGGAGTTTAATTTGCAAAATTTATGCTTTTAATCATGGAAATGTGTATGTTTTGTCTTGCAAATTTACGACAAAGTTAATCTCGAAATATTTTTCTTTTGTCTACAATGGCCCCGATACTGTAGTACCTTTTGTAGTCGTAGGGATTGTAAGTAAAAGAGAGAGAAAAAAGAGCCACAAAGGAGTAAATTCCCCCCCTAAAAACTCAGAAATTCAGAGTGTAATTTAACTTATTTTCAATTAATGCAAAAAAGTCTTAAATTTGCGAGAGAAAACTTGGACATTTCCATAAGTAAGGCATACATTTGCGATATTTAAACAAAGATATTTTCTGAAATGCTCATCTAGATGTTTTCCAAAGTGTCCTTGGTTCATGCGGCTCTTTAAAAAAATCTTTGATCAGAACCACTTCTCCCGGGTTAAGTTGGTGTTATTCTTCCTCTCAGTCTCAGATCCTGTTGGAGGAGTTCATGGCCTTGCCTGAACCCGGCAGAAGAGGTTCTGATCCAGTAAATGTAACACTTTAAAATCTCAGAGGATTTCTTTCAAAAATAATCTAAACCTCAACAAACTTCAAGTTTGTTTTGTGTGTAGATTTCTGACTTTTCAATGTCAGAAAATAGTTTATTGGCAAATATTTACTCAGCCTTGAGCCAATTTGTCTTTTCTTTTACCTACAGGGACCCTTTAATACTGTACCTGTAAAACCATTCAAGTTAAATTGACTTTTAGATTCTTTTATTTCGCATCCTATCAGTATTAGAAAGGTAACATTTTTCTGTTCATAAGCAGTTCTATAGATCCCTCCTTGACAGGTTAACAATGGAAAGTTTCTTCATTTTAACTAATTGGATCATCCATTAAAAACTAAGGAATCAGACGGGGCACCGAGATGCGTCGTCGTGATGAAACCCAGCGACACTCACCCGTTTCCGTCCCCTCAGGTGTACGAGGTCACCATCTTTGAGGCAGAGGACGACGACTCATTCGACGACGACACGGAGATCACTGAGGCTGTGAGTAGAAACGCAGTGAAACCAGCTTTAAAGGCGGCGTCGCCGCCGTCCTTCACTCAGCTCAGTGGGTTTTCCACTCAGGATTACTGGCGGTGCTCCGAGTGCGACGAGCTGAACCCGCCTCTGCCCAGAAACTGCCTTCGCTGCTGGACTCTGCGTCGTGATTGGCTGCCTGAGGCGTCCTTGGACCCTAAAGCCCTGCCCACGAAGCCCAGCGACCAATCGGCTGCCAAAGAATCTCAAGGTGAGTTCATATATTATTTATCAACCAACGGGGGCTAAAGCTAACGGCTAGTCAGAATGGGACTTGAAGAAATGGTGGTTTATACGATGACAAAACTGCAACACCCATAATGCAAAGCGTCAAACCTGCAGTCATTTACCTTTATGATGCTTTCAGTCATGACAGTCGCTTTAAACCAGACATGCCTGAATTATCTCCTCAGGATGTCAATACGTTTTTCCTTCCACTAAACCTTCCATTATTTTGCTAGTTTGCTTACCCTCCATGTGACACGAGTATATGAAAAATGAGCAGAAATTTGGCCTGAACTCACAAATAAAAGGTGATTAAAATGGAGATAAACTCCCTGCTGCTCATCCTGCACGGTTCTGGAGGCCCGGTGGGTAAACCATTCATGTGATTCTGGTTCATTTTTTAGATTTATACGCTTATTCTGACTAAAACAGCTTTGCCTTTTTCACTGTGATCCGTTGGGAATATTTATCATCTGGATGATTTGATCAGAAAATAACTTTCTCCTGAAGGTTCGGACGTCGAGGACAACGAAGGAGTCGACGTTCCAGACGGGAAAAGAGCAAAAACTCCTGTGAGCTCCCAGGGTTTGTCGGACTCCCAGGATCTCTTCTGCTCCTCCCAGCCTTCCTCCTCCTCGCAGGAGAAGCTCTGGACTCCTGAATCCCAGCCCTCGTCCTCCCTCTCCTCTGGCGACTCCCAGGAGCTCCCAGAGTTGGAGCGCAGCGTGTCGGCCGAGTCCAGGCTGCCGGACTCGTGCCTGGACCCGTGTCTCATCTGCCAGTCCAGGCCCAAGAACGGCTGCATCGTCCACGGACGCACCGGACACCTGATGTCCTGCTACGTGTGCGCCAGGAAGCTAAAGAAGAGGAACAAGCTGTGTCCCGTCTGCAGGATGCCCATCCAGTCTGTGGTCCTCACCTACCTCAGCTGAGACCCCCGCCCACCCCACCCCACCTTCTTCTGTCCTCGTCTACCTCACCTCCAGACACCTGGAGCAGAGCACAGTCTGCAAACCTATGAATGCTTCAAATTACTTAAATTATATCAATTAATATTTTGTAAATATCCACATGAAATTTAATGGATGAAAAAACAAAAACCTGAAGCTCTGAATCTATTCTGGCTCAGATGATTTTGGATCCTTTTTAGTGTTTTTTTTTTTTTCCTGCTGTGGTTCTGCTCTGGTTTTACAGATGAAGTTTAAACTAAAGGGAAATTATTTACTTATTTTTTTTAAAACAGACGGCTTCACCTCATCCCCCTTTAGAGCGTCTTTAAATCTCATCTGGGTTTATTTAACCGCTTTTTGTTCTGAAAAGTTTCCTGGAAATAAACTTTCATAATCATTTATTTAATTTTTTGCACGTGTAGCATCGGTTTATTATTATTTCCTGGAAATTTTTGTAACTATTAGAAATTATACCTTTGTTGCCATAACAATGTATCTGTATTATTTATTTATTTAAAACACTTTAAATACTTAGATTGTTTTTTTTACTGAATAAACCTTCAATTCCCACAATGCTGTGCAGTGGTGGGCCTTTTAGAGAAATGAATAAAACCAGCTACAAACCAGCGCCTAAAAGAATCCCTTGGGGGTTTTGTATTTAATGGCCACAAGGGGGCGGTGTTGCTACATTGAGTTTTAGGTAAAATAATTCAGTTTTTTTTTATTTATGTCAAACCAGATCATCTGTTTGCAACATTTTATAGATGTTGAATTCAAAAAAAGTTGAAAATATTAAATATCAAGGTTAAAAGATAAAGCAGAGCCAAGTTCAATAAACTGGAAATTAACAGAAAAATTCCGCTTGGTTTAAGTCTTAAAAGGTTAGTTATATAACAGTTAAATAACACCGAACTTAGTTGAACAAAAAAGAAATGTTTCCTAATTTGGATAATTAAAACCAAATTTTAAATAAATTGAATTCCATTGAGTATTTTTAATATGTATCACTGAATGGAAATATAAAATGGATTTGTTAGTCTGAATAAATATGAAAACCCAGTTTTGTTTAGTTAAATTTCCATTTGCTTCCCCCCAAATTTATTAAAAGATCAACAGTGTGATAAATTTAGTCTTTCATGGAATTAATCTAGAAATATAAAAAAGTGTAATTATGTTTTTATCAAGATAAATTCCATCAACTTTTGTATTTCAACCACAAAATTAAAAAAAATCTAATTTAATTAAATTATAATCTAAATTATTCAATTTAAAAACTAATACTAAACTAAATATCCAGTTAAACCCAATACAAAAGTTTAAATTGAAATAAATACTACTTTTTTATTTTATTATAAAAAGGAAAGGTTTTTTTGGGGGGGGGGGGGTGAGGGGGTGTTAATCCTAAAATACAATTGGAATTATTTATTTTAGATAAACTTGATATTTTGATCATAAAAATCCAGAAATTATTTTTAAAAATGAAGAGTCCGCTGCCATAAAGGCTAATAAGACCAACCTGCTGCTCCATCAGGTTTAAAGGAAAATCCTGAATTCACCTCCGACGAGCGCCAGTCTGGCTCCAGTCAGCAGATTGTTTCCATTGATTTCTGCCAGTGTGGTGGGAAAAAAAAAACCCCAGCAAGAATGTTGGTTAATAAAATAAAAAACAATTAATTTATTCCTTAACTGAATAAACTGATTCTCTTTTAAACCCTGCAAACATTAAAAATCTAAGATAATTAGAGCTATCTTTTTTCATTTTATCATCAAATTCAACTCAATTGTTTAATTCTTTTTGTTTGGAATTTTTTTATTACAAGAAATTAGAACTTTTGGGGATTTTTATTCCGATTATTCAATAAAATCTTATTTGCAGATAAAGAATGTTTTATTGATAAATATATATATATATATATATATAAAAATTTATTTTTAGCGGTTAGGAACACATCTTTGACATGAATGGGTTTATTTGAAGAACATTTATTCATTCTTTATCTTAGAACATGAAGCTGTTATAAAGGACTGCAGTTCTGCAGATCCTTCCTCCCAGCAGCCTCAATAAGTTGTTTACATCTCTGCTATTTGCACATTTCTTTTAAACAGAGAATGCTGTTTTTAATAACTACAGCAATATTTTTCCTTACTGTACAGTCTCTTATTTTTCTGTTTTTTTATATATATATATAACTTGTGTGAATCTGGACTCCTTTAGTTTACCTTTAACTTGCTGCGGTTGCATCTGATTTTCTCCACTGTAGGACAATATTTTTACTCTATTCGAAGGAAAATATTTAAAATGATCCTGACTACAGTCGGTTTTAACATATAATCGCTCCTTTGTGTGAATAAGATTTACCTGTATAAATAAAGATGAAATAAATTAGTAAAAATATTTTCCCTCCAGTCTTATTCCTAATTTGTCGCTCTGTTTAGGGTGATTAAACAAACATTTGTACTGAAATAATATTTTATTTTCTGTCCGGGTTGCTCAGTTCACTTTACTGTTTGGACTCATCTTCACTTTATTCAGATTTTAACTAATTAAGTGATTTTTTTATTCTTTGCTCTGACAAAAATCCTTAGTTTGGCATCATTCCATTTTAGTTTTTATTAAATGTTGACTTTAAATGTAAAAACTAGATTTTTACCTTAATATAGAAATATTTTTATGATACAATCTGACCTGAGGCAACAACTTCAGGTACATCTCAGAAAATCTGAATATTGGAAACCTAATCAGCTAATTAACGGGAAACAGCTGCAGAGCTTTGAGCCTCTAAATAATTAATAAAAAATAATAATTAAGCGGAAGCCACAAAAAGTCACTGATAAATTAGCTAGTTGTTCACAGAATGCTGTATCCACGCATATCCGTAGAAAGTTGAGTGGAAGGAAAAAGTGCACCAGCAACAGGGATAACTGCTGCCCTGGCAGGATTGTCAAGTAGAATCCATTCATGAATCTGGTGGAGCTTCACAAGGAGTTGGATTGAGGATGCAGTCAGAACATCTAGCGCTGCTACGCACAGATGGATCCAGGGGAACTAGAACTGGACTGTTCCTCGGTGGTCCACACAGTCCTCTTTTCACATGAAAGTTTTAATTTCATTTGGAAATCAAGGTCCCAGAGTTTGGAAGAACGGCGGAGAGGACCAGAGTGACGTTTCCACAGTCAGTGATGATCCGTGGCGCCATGTCATCGCCTGGTTCTGGTCCACTGGGTTTTCTGAGGTCCACAGTCAAAGTCGGCAACTAC